>JACSZP010011069.1:0-10074 GCA_016161895.1 Pinna nobilis
TTTTAGGTAGTGCACCAGGTTGCCTGTTTGTAGGTAGTGCACCATGTTTCTTGTACAAAGGTAGTGCACCATGTTGCCTGTATGTAGGTAGTGCACCATGTTGCCTGTATAGGTAGTGCTCCAGGTTGCCTGTATATAGGTAGTGCACCAGGTTGATTGTATGAAGGTAGTTCACCATGTTGCTTGTATGAAGGTAGTGCACCATGTTGCTTGTATGAAGGTAGTGCACCATGTTGCCTGTATGAAGGTAGTGCACCATGTTGCTTATATGTAGGTAGTGCACCAGGTTGCCTGTATGTAGGTAGTGCACCAGGTTGCCTGTATGTAGGTAGTGCACCAGGTTGCCTGTATGTAGGTAGTGCAAAACTTAATGTAATGCACTACAAAAGCTCCCAAAGGCAACAGTTCAGATGAAACTTAAATAAAAGAGGCATAGCTCTACCACCAAAAATTATACAAACATGATCTGTGCCCCAAAAACCATGTTCCCAGGACGCCCTGGTTGAAGAGTTAGAGCATTGCACTCTAAACTATTCTCTCTCACCTCTCTTCAGTGCAAGTTTGAACCTAAGTTGATTATGAGAGAAAGCTTACCTACTAACTTGCGGGAAGGCAGTGGTCTCTTTTCGTGTACTTTTGTTACTGGATTCTGTTTTCCGTCAATAAAACTAACCACCACCATAGAACTCAACGATTGTCGATTTTGGCATAGAGCAAAAACAAAGAAATAAGGCACAAAACCAGATGTGTTAGTGACATAAATGCCCAGGCCTCATCTATGTCAATTATATGATGCCCAAAGTCACTGGATAGGTTTTGACATGAAGGTGAGATTTCCCTGTCTATTTGACAAAGTGGTGATAGGTTCTTTGTCCCTCTGGCTTGCTTGCCGAAAACTAGAAACTTTTAACCATAAGGCCATTCATGAACTAGATGTGTTGGTACACCATGAATGCCCCTACCAGCAGCAATAAGGAAGACACAATGATACTACCTTACAGTTACACACAAAAAAATCTAAGCCAGGGGCTATAACTCCTGCAATGAATTATGAACAGCCATC
This sequence comes from Pinna nobilis, assembly GCA_016161895.1. Classification (NCBI taxonomy): domain Eukaryota; kingdom Metazoa; phylum Mollusca; class Bivalvia; order Pterioida; family Pinnidae; genus Pinna; species Pinna nobilis. The sequence continues at coordinate 1,064 of JACSZP010011069.1, forward strand.
CCCTTCCCACAAACATATCTCCATGATGTGGTCATTGATTGTACCTAGTTTCATTGAAATCTTTTAAAGGGTTTAAGAGGAGTTGCAAAGACAAAATATTGGGACAAACGGAAGGACGGAATAACGGTCTGGTGCAACACTATATGCCCCCAGCCTTTTTGGAGGACATAAAATTTGTTGGTTTGCTATAATGGTTCCTACTCACTCAAAACCATGCGGCTCAAATTTTTAATGCCATTCTGGAGAAAAAGATCGTACTTACCTACTCACAGTAAAAATTTGGGTTGTGTTACAGAAAACCAATGAATTTTCAAAGATGGCCTTACCTGGATTATTCTTCTGAGGCACCTCGGTGTCCGTTTTCTGAAAGCAGTTGACGATGACGTTTCTGAGCATATGGACCACATTACTCTGTATCTGCTGATACTGTATATGTGCCTTAGCTCTACAGTGATGGTTGTACAGACGAATAGAGGAGAACGTCCGCCTACAGACCATACAGTGGTGTAACTCGTCGATGTGGACATCCTTTCTGTGTTCGTCCCTGGATTCCTTCAAATGAGAAAAAAAAACCAACAACATAGATTTATCAAATTTAAATCAAGCTTGATGATAAGTTTTTAATAGCATTGATACAAATAAGAAAACAATGTCACAAATGATGCCCTGGCCTTTAGACACTCACTCTTTCTAATGTATTACTTTATTTCACACCAACAAACTTCAATAAGAGCAACGCTGACATGGCTGAATACATCTGTTACTGCTTTCTTTCAAAGGGGCTATGGACATGTAAAGCTTGTCGAAATAAATTCTGTTACAAACTCTTACCTGTAAAGTAGGTCATGGTGACCCCAGCTCGCTAAAATGTAAACTAGTTTTGTAAATCAATTGGAAACTAATGCCCAAATTTCAGCATCTGGTCTGTATCCATAGTGAAAAAAAGTCTGGAAAACTTATTAATCTGATCTTACCTGTAAAGTAGGTCATGGTGACCCAAGCCCACTGAAATGTGAAACATATCAGGGTTCTTTAATGTGCGAACACCTACTATGACACAGGGAATTGAAGGAGGAAGGCAAGGGTGTTGTTTTTCTCCGACTATGTGGGGCCTTGTACGCAATGTATAGTCTCATTTGATCTACAGTGAAACTTTCTTAAGTCGAATTTCAAGGGACCGTTTGAAAAAGTTCGAGACATATGAATGAATTAAATTTCTTGATTTTATCATTATGTTTTCTCCAGTGGCATGCAATGACACCCCTTTCCCCACATTAAAATGAATACGAGACTTTATTTCCATACACTGAGTATGTAGGCTAGCTGGTCTCCGACGCAGTAATTAGTGAAATAGGTTTGAAAATACCAATGTGCAGGCCTCTGTACAATTAAGTTTATAAGTTCGACTCATTTGTAGTGATTTTCGTGGTTTTTGTTGCTAACGGACCAAAATATTATTCGAGACAACAGGAAGTTCAACTCGTACAACTTCGAGTCATGGGTAACATTTAAATACGTTTATATAGGGAAATAATTCGGGACTTTGAGAAAAGTTCGACTGAGCGAGAAATTCGAGTCAATGAAGTTCAACTCATTGGAGTTTTACTGTATTTGTATCGACAACGTAGCACTCTAAAGTAAACAAGACAAGTGGGGCTCTTGCAAAATGGACAAATTATCGGTGATAGAGGAGTGATCCAGTATTTGCATAAAAAAGGTTTAACACCTCAGTAAATCCATAATGATATGGTAGCGTCACTAGGCAAAGATGCCACTTCAGACGCTACTGTGAAAAGGTGGGTGGCAGAATTTAAGTGCGATCGATAGGGCCTTGAAGATGACCCCTGTCCCGGAAGGTCTGTCAATATTTATTTTGAAAAAGTGTGTGGCCAAATAAACTTGCACTTACCTTACAATCAAAAGTCAAGCCACATCTGCCACACCTAAATGGATGCATGTCCAGTATATGTCTATGAAGGGTGTCCCAGGGGAAGTAACTCCTGCAGTAGCAGCATTTTCTGCGTCTATAACTCTTGTTACTGGCCTGTTGGTCCCTGTCAGTTATCAGGCGGAATCTGCTCTTTAGGAGCTGACTCTTCTTGTACGTAGGAAGACATTTCATGGAGAATTTGGGTAATGGCACCTTCAGATGGTTCTTTCTCCTGGGGCATCTCTCAATTGCCTGTTTCTCAGTAGACAATATTTTCATCTTTTTCCTATCAGGAGACTGGTGGGGATGCACATCAGATCCTTCACTTCCTGTCAGGAGACCTCGTTTATTTTCCTTTGATGCATTCGTTCCACATTTTAACATATCATCAGCACACGAGTCACTCTGGTCAGTTTGCCCACAAGAAGTTGGTGTCTCTTGCTTTGTCCCTGTAGACATGACTCTCTCACAGACTGTGGTCCCTACATTACTACACTCTACAGAAGGTCCAGTATTTCTCTTTTCATTGGTTACTTTGAGCTGTAATGATGAAGCATCGCGATCATTAATTTTGTCAACTTCTTTTGACCGTAACAAATACGTATTCTTCAACAACACATTCCTGACACTGTCTCTATTATCACTTTGTTGTTTTCCATCTTGGTTGTTCCCAGCTTCAATTAAAAGGGCCTTGTTTTCTTGTTCCAAACTTGAAGTGCTTTGCTTATGAGGCCGAGAGATATCTTCTTTAGGTGGCTGCCTGGCGTCTTTAGTACCTAACATCTTTTCATCAAATATCTCCTGAGTTTCTATCACAGAGCCAAGGATAGCAAGTTTCTTCAATCTTTTGATCATCTTTTTCTTCTCCTTTTTCGGCAGCTTTTTTGCACCTCTGATCATAATCCTAGCAGATCGTCGGATTTGCTGTTGGCCAAGACTGGGAGGCTTCGAGCTTTTGATGTCGGGTCGCATTTTTCTAATATCATGACACACAACTTGAACATCTGGCCAAGCCTTTGTTCCAAAGTTAGATAACTCTTGCCTTCCATGTCCTAAGTCCAGTGTGTTTTTCTTTGTTCCAAGTCCTTCATGGTTTTCCTCAACATCTGTCTGCGTGTCCTTGTACTCTTCACATATTTCAGATGTTTTCCTTCCAGCCTTTGACCCATTATTTGGCTCATTCCTCTGTTCTAGTCTACTTGTCTGTACCACTTCTTCTAAGATTTTTGTATTTGGCCGATCAACTACTTTTGTGATGGCATCAACCTCCCCCTTTCCATCACAGACCACTTCCCTTGATTCTGTAGTTTTCAGCCTCTTTTTCCCAACTTCCCATTCCTCTGAGATCTCTTTATCCTGAGATATATTTCTTAAGAAGTCAACATCTCTGTTACTTTTAGATTTTAGCTCACCTGTATGTACAAACTCTTCACTCATACAGACTTCAGTGTTGGACTGATCCATCGCCTCTGTTCCATCACAGATCACCGTTTCATTTTCTGTAGTTTTCATTTTCTGACTTTCATCCTCCCTTTTACAGCATTCTTCCGAGACCTCTTTGCCTTGAACTGCAAGTCTACGGTAATCACCATTCATGGCTTTTCCTTTCACAGGACTTTTGTGTTTTACATCAGATTTCATTCTCTTGGTTGCATAATGCTCAGAGTTTCCAGACTTTTGATAATTTGCAGATTTAACATGTTCTACGTCCTTAACTTTCTCGCCAGTATAAACGAGAGGCACAGTGTCAGACTCAAGTTTCTCCTCACTATGGTTCCTCTTATGAACAGTCTCTTCATTCTCCGCAGACCCTACCCTCTCACTTTCCACGTCTAAAAACATACCTATCGACTCTTCTAAGACCATACTTCCACTGTCAGAATCTGAATCACTTCTGGATCTCTTACGTCCTCGTTTTTTCTCAATGACACTATCCTTCAGATCCTCCCCCAACTTCTGATATACTGTAGCTTCCAATGCTTTGCCATCCTTATTTCTTTCACTATTCTCACTGCTGCTGGATGACCCAAGAGTTGCACTAAGATCAATGAATCTTCGTGCATTACTTGGCACTGGACTCCCTATCAACATGCTATTTCCTTTTTCCCATTCTACACCTGTCTCAATACGTGCTATGCACATTTCCACATCCTGTTTGATTTTGGTTCCCTCTTTTCCCACATCAACTTTACTTCCACCGATTCTTTTGCTGACGGATTCTTTGATAATTTCTTGTTCATTTCCCTGTGTATTCTGCATAACTCTCTCCTTTTGGATGGACCTTTCCTTTGAAACTGTATCTTTTCCATGGTAACACACAGTGTCCACATGATCATTATTCCACAAATCATCCTCTTCCATTGTTTCTTGTGATAATACTTGACTTTGACTTTTCTTGCTCCCATGACTCTGATAGCCGCAAGTCTTTACAGTACCACTTTCACACATATCTAGAGATGAAATTTCACTAATGTGTGTGGTGCAACATGGCGGAGACTTCCTATCCCCATTTCCATTGTTCTCTGTCATACATTTTACGTTATTTGTCCTCTCTATTGTGTTCGTATCCAATCCCTCACGGTTACCATGGTAACTCCTGGTGTACCTCTTTCCTTGGAACTTCAACACGAGAGGAGACTCAGTATAATCCAACTTCTTACTCATACACCTCTTACTTTCCACTTTGTCGTCTTTTAGAATGTTAGATTCCCTATCGTCGTTTATTTTCTTTTTACTCGACACTCTACATCCATCTCTTTGTGAGTCACGTTCTAACAGAGTTTCTGAATTACTTTGAAGTTCATTCTTAGAACAGATTTCAAAAAGCTCTGGAATATTCAGAACAGGACTCTTTGATTGTTTACTATTCTCTGTTCTACATCTCAATTTGTTCTGAATGTTTGAATCCAACGTGTCGGAAACAATACCTTTACGAAGGATATTTTCAGTTGTCAATAAATCTGGGTCAGGGCAATGTTTCAAAGCATCCTCTAGCTCTACTAGACTGTGTTTCATTTTTCTTTGTGCTTTATCGATGCAAGCTTTCAAAAGATTAGTGAAAACGGTCTTCAATTTGTTTCCGTCTTCCACTAGCTTTGTATTTGAGACAGAGTGACCTGTTTTTGAGGAAGCAAAGTTGCTTCTTGGTGACCCAGAAGATCCGACTCTTTGTGAGGCTTTTGGATTTGTTTCATGTCGTCTACTATCTTGACCCATGTTGTTATTCTCTTCTCTACCGTCTACAGACTTCGTCATGTTAAAGTCTAATTTTCTCATGGCACTGCTCTTGACATTCTTGATTCTCTTGTCCCCAGGACTAACGTGCTTTCCTTGCAGAGCCTGTTGCCTACAAACAGGTTTCGGAATATCGTCAAGCTTTTCCACAACCCAGTGCATCAAGGTGGACGATTTGTCAACATTGGTATTGTATTTGTCTTGTCCTAGTTTTGCCATCCTGTTTTCAAGTGAGCAGTCTGTGTCGTAGTTCCCATCACTGACCACTTCATCTTCTTCGTATTTGTAGCAACCAAGAGGCAGTGATATGGGATGGTACTGTACACACTCCAGAAACCTGTAACTCTTATTAGATTCAAGGGGGTTGACATAGTCCACATGACTAGAACTCTCATTTCCCGGTGACATAATGTCAATGACTTCACTCGTTCTCACTGACAATTTTGTGTCACTGTTAACTTGAAAAGTGGGAGACTTGATGTCACTGTCAAAGGTGCAATCCACAGGTTTTTCCAACAGTCTTTTTACAAGACTGGCAGGTGTCCTTATTCCTTCCTTAACCTCCGTGGTATTTTCAATATGATCCAAAGGAGACTTGATTCCATCATCATCATTTTTAAGTGTCTCAGTGCTACTTCTGGCATGATCTACAGCTGTGTTGATTCTGTCATCAGCACTTACAAGTATCTCAGTGCTACTTCTAACATGATTGACTGGTAACTTTCCTTCATCAGTACTGTCTCTTTCAAGTGTCTCAGTGATATCACCAACATGATCCAAAGCTGACTTGATTTCTTCATCAGCACTTACAAGTTTCTCAATATTTCTAATGTGATCCACAGCTGACTTAATTCTTTCATCAGCACTTACAAGTGCCTCAGCGATATATCTTGCATGATCTATTGGCAACATGATTTCCTTGTTAGCACTTACAGCAGTCTCAGTGATATGACTAACATGATCTGCTGCTGACTTAGTTCCTTCATTTGCACTTACAAGTGTGTCTGTGCTACTTCCAAGAGGCTCAGTCATATGACTAACATGATCTACTGCTGACTTAGTTCCTTCATTTGCACTTACAAGTGTCTCTGTGCTACTTCCAAGAGGCTCAGCCATATGACTAACACAATCTACTGCTGACTTAGTTCTTTCATTAGCACTTACAAGTGTCTCTGTTCTATTTCCAAGATTCTCAGCCATATGATTAACATGATCTACTCTTGACTTAGTTCTTTCATTAGCACTTACAAGTGTCTCTGTGCTATTTCCAAGATTCTCAACCATATGATTAACATGATCTACTGCTGACTTAGTTCCTTCATTAGCACTTACAACTGTCTCAGCAGCATGACTAACTGGTGACTTGGTTCCTTTATTTATAAGTGTCTCAGTGATATGTTTTACAATATCTGCAGGACACACGATTCCTTCATTAGCTTTTAGAAGTGTCTCAGTGATCCGTCTAACATGATCCACAATAGACTTGTTTCCATCATTTGCACTTAGATAAGACTCAGTGATATTTTGAATATCATTATCCATAGAACTTGTTCCACATTTAGCAGGTACAAGTGTCTCAGTGATAGATCTCCCATGATTTACATGCGACTTACTTTCCTGATCAGCACTTACGAGTGTCTCAGTGATATGCTTAAGATGATTTCCTGGTGACTTAGTTTCATCAGTTGTTCTAGCAAGTGTCTCAGTGTAATGACTTGTATGTTCAATATTTGAATTGATTCCTGTGTCACCTTTTAGAAGTGTCTCAGTAATCTGTCTCACAAGATCCACAATTGACAAATTTCCTTCATTTGCGCTCAGATGAGATTCATCAATATGACTAGCACTGTGATCCATAGATGAACTGACTCTGTCATTAGATGGTACAAGCGTCTCAGTGGTATGTCTCCAATGACCATGAGGAAATTTGAACCCCTCATTAGCACTTTCAGGTGTCTCAGCGATGTGTCGACTGTGATCTGTAGATGACTCAATTCCCTCATTAGCACTTTCAGGTGTCTCAGCAATGTGTCTCCTATAACCCATTGGTAATTTGATTCTATCATTAGCACTTTCAAGTGTTTCAGTGATGTGTCTATTGAGATCATTTGACTTGATTCCCTCACTAGCACTTACATGTGTCTCAGTGATGTGTCTACTGTGATCCTGTGATTTGATTCCCTCACTAGCACTTACATGTGTTTCAGTGATGTGTCTACTGTGATCCTGTGATTTGATTCCCTCACTAGCACTTACATGTGTCTCAGTGATGTGTCTACTGTGATCCTGTGATTTGATTCCCTCACTAGCACCTACATGTGTCTCAGTGATGTGTCTACTGTGGTCTGTAGGTGACTTGAGTCTCACGTTAGCACTTTCAAGTGTAACATGATCTATGGGTATTTTCACTATTGTCACTTTGGGTAGACTGTCAATTGTTCCACCGATGCTTGGCTTGTCAATTACTCCCTTGTCCTTGTTAGGGTTCACCTCCAATGACCCTGTATCACTCCTTTGGACACCAGACTTTGTGTTTGGATTTTCTCTCAGTAACTGATAGAGAAGTGCACGATGTCCTACATGATTATCACCTTTTTTCCTATCCCCGTATAAAACCTGTCCACCACAGTCATTCAACGGACATTTGAAAACATCAGCCTCGGTAACAACCTGTCCTGTTGTCGACTTAAGTTCTGCCCAGGGGTCACTCAAAGCATTTTGCACAGAAGTAGCCCCAAAGTCTGAGGCCTGTTTCCATGGCGACTGAGTATTTGCCACCTCAGCATTTTCACTGCCATCAAGTTTGAGCGATTCCAAATTGTTGCCCTCACCAGCTGCCGTTGGTTTCTGTCCCGTATCAATAGATTTCTCATTGATAGACATATTACTTTCCCGCTGTGGCTGGTTCTTCTTTTTCACTTTCATCCAGCTATAGGTACACTTCCTACCATTTGAAGACAAACCTCCCATGGCTTCCTTTTTCTTCCCATCCGAGATGCCTTCGCATTTTGACTGTCCATCGGATTTCTTCTTAAAGCATGCTGATACACCATCAGAATGTACCGTGTCTTTTGACTGTCCCACATCAACTTTCTCGGCATATCTTAGGACACCATCTGAACATTTTGCATCTTTTGACTGTCCCAAATCAGTTAAGTTCTGCTCACTCTCACATCCTGGCTTTTCGTGACTCAATTGATCGAGAGGCTTCAAAACACATGACTCCCCACTTGCGCTTAAGTTTTTCGGAAGACACTGCAAGGAGTTCTGCTTGAGCATGTGACCTTCATATGGACGGCTTACTCTGACAGGTCGTTGAAATCCCTGATACCGCTGCTCCTTTATTTTTCTGTCTTGTAATTTGACAGCAGTACAACAAATTTGTGGTTGGATGTATTCATACTTAGACTTGTTGTGTTGTTGACCAATCACATTCGTTTGTTTTGACTGCAATAATGTTCCGTCTGTTATTGGCTGAAAGTTATAGTCTTGTAGAACTCCATAGCAACCAGCTTTATGGAGACTTTGGATTGCACTGTACTTTGCCGGACCATCATAAGAACTTGCACTGCCTGTAGAGTTCTTTTTATGATTTCTTTCCAATTTTGCACATTTATGATGTCCGATGATTTTACACTTGGTGTCGTCAAGTGACAACCTTCTAGTGTACAGCCTGCACTTTTCCTCCCCTTTATAAGAATTTTCTCTACCTTTCCTCGTTTGTCTTATTTCTGAGTTCTTCTCATTTTCACAAAGAACACCCTTTAATGAAATTTCTCCACTGGAATGTTTTTCATTTCCTGACTTGTGCAACTCCTGGCAGGTTTTCTCTGATTTATCAGAATTT
>JACSZP010011070.1:0-13597 GCA_016161895.1 Pinna nobilis
CATAGTTAGGAGAGTGATCAGCACTGACCAACATAATGTCGAGTGACTTGTTCTGACCATTATTCAGATGAGTGACTAGCACTGGTAATTTTATGTGTGAGTGACCATAACTTTCCTTAAAAAGCGAGTGACTAATACTGACTATTACACAGAGGAGTGACCAATGCTGACCATTATACAGGCGAGTACTAGTGACAAAGTTACCAGTACTGACCATTATACAGATGAGTTCCTTAAACGGAACTCGGAACTGGTACCGAGTTCCTTAAACGGAACTAGTTGTCAGTTCCGAGTTCCGTAAACGGAACTCGGAACTGGTACCGAGTTCCGAGTTCCGTAAACGGAACTGGCACCCAGTTCCGAGTTCCGTAAACGGAACTCGGAACTCGGAACTCGGAACTAACTTCAGGCTCCCATTTGGAACTAGGTTCAATAATGGATAATACGTACCCATGGACAGATTATAGATATTTGTCTACAATACATGTGCATACGAAAATGGTTATTGCTTTCTTCTTATTATTTTATTAATTTAAACAATTGGAGACATTACTTTAGTGATATCATATTGGTGGCATAAAGTTGATGCAAGCTTCAAAGATTTTGACCCTTCTAAGAGGTCCATTGCTGACAATAGACCATGGTTTTTGACCCATCACCAATACTGCGAACAAAACAAATAGAGTAGCAGCTCGCAGTTTTGTCCTTGAGCCAACATAAAGATCATTGCTATAATGAAAAGCCGCAATTGGGTATTATAACTTTTTAAAAAGTTTGATAAAAGTACCGAGAAGTTCATTGCTCAAAATATCATGTAAACACACGTGAGAAAATTATATAAGAGTAAATATTTGCATATTTATTTTAATACACAGTTTACCTGGTGTGTTTGTAGGGGCGGCTTTATTTCAAGACTGTCAATGAAAGAGAGAAATTTCAATATTGGGCTAAATGTAACCTTAAGCGCACAAGTATTTTCGATGTTTGTATGTTTCGTTTACAGGGAAATTTTGGCAGACAATGTGTTGCTTACAAATAGTTGTATGACAAAATGGACGTGTAATTGCGAAATTGGCATACCAAATAAAAGGGAAAACGGCTTGTTGTTAAAGGAGTTGTGTGTATAAATAGTTCTCAACGTGACTGTTGTTACTGAGAGAAATATTAATGTTTACGAAATAAAGTATATACATGTATTTGTGTTTTTTATCAATTCGAACGATAGTTTCAATCCATTGATTAATTAAAGGAAGACTTTAGTTGAATTTGCCTTAAAAGCCTCCTTCATAAACGGGCACCTGTCTATACAGACCATATAAAAATGGGCAATGTCTATGTGATCAGAATATAAATGCATGTATAAAGCTCTACTTAAAGACCACATTTCTCCAAATATTGTTTGGTGGACTAGCTTCATTTCATTTTCTTGTAAAACGATCACAAAATTGATACTTGATTCCTTGCGTGCACAATACGGTTGAGTACCTAATATGGAATACGTTTACAACGAAATGACTATTTAAAAGTACAATTATAACGCTTTAGACAAGAGCCCGGTATCTTTTAATGAGTCATCTTTTTTCAAGCCTTGGTCACAGGTTATACCAGTGAACATCCCAGAACGAAACAAATGCACTGGACTACTAAACAGTCACGAGCGGTGTGGTGTCCTCTAACCAAAACCAGTCTCTTCGTTTACATCCGTCTCATCTGATATTGGCGAGAATTCGTTTCTCAGTTATTACATATACGTTTGACCTTGGACACGCGGTGGGTGTGACCGGTCAGCAGGGGAGGTTACCTCACCCAGGGCACCTGATCCTACCCCTCGGTCGGCAGAGGTCCGTCATTGTCCAATATTCACTATTCCATGTAATATGTCTGCGCGCTTAGTCAGGATTTCTGTTTTATTTTGATTCATTATTTTGGCTTTGGATTATTGCAATATCGTTTAACGCCATACTCAAGAATCTTTCACAAATATGGAGACGTCACCGTGTGCCGGTGATGGGCCACAAGCTTTGTCCATTCTCGGCATCTATGGCTGTAGAGCAAGGAGGGTTATTTAATGTGCCGACACCTACTGTAACAAGGGACCTCGGGTTTTACTGTGTCATCCGAAATACATGGACAGCCAACCGCGACATGGCTCGGATTTCGAATCCACGATCTCACGCTATGTTGCTTTTATTGTCCTTTACATTACAAAGAGAGGAATTAGCTATGTCTTTTCCTTTCATCTTTTGTACATGTGTATATGTGTAACTATATATCTTAAATGCACTTAGAGGCGCGTTGTAGCTCCGCAATCTAGTGTTCGTATTCAGGTAGCGTGGTCGCGAGTTTGAACCTCGATAAAGACCTCTGTTTTTTGTTTTGTTTTTGTTTTTTGCTTTTGTTTTGTTTTGTTTTTTTTTCTTTTGTTCTTTGGATGAGACAGTAAAAACAGAAGCCCACGTCGCATTAGACACCCTCACTACTCAATGTCATAAATGCCGATAACCAAATTCATAAGCCTCTCGAAGGTATTCGGTGACGTCTAGTTATTAGTATATTGATGATGGATCATGAAGTGAGTGATAGTGCAATATTAACATAAGTGCATAGTATGACGTCTTCAGTATGATTCAAGAATAGTGACGTCCACAGGTATTCAAATAGTCGCGGTTAAAGTTAACATTTGGTTACTGTAGATCCCGAAATTTTCGCGGAACATTATTTTGGCGAACGGTAGCCACGCTATTATTCGCGACACTATATTTTCGCGCGTGTGTATGTTAAAACTAGATTTTATGTTGATGGAGCATGTTAATCTAAAATGAGAATATTTAGCGAGAACGTTATTTTCGCGAGAAAGTGATCTCGTGTAATTACGCGAGAATAAAATTCTCGCGAATAAAACTGGATTTACAGTAATTTGTTTGGTCGATATGACGGCCTATTTTATCAATATGACCTGTCATAGGGTAAAATGCTGTCCGACATGATTCATAGCAGTTGTGAGGTCGTTCTCCACACACTGATTTTGACTACGTATTACTCCATTTACCTGATCAAGACATATGGCTCACGGCGTGTGTGACCGGTCGACAGGATATGATAACTCCTCCTAGGCACCTGATCCCACCTCTTTTGATCCAGGGATCCGTGTTTATCCGATTCTTTATTTTGTAATCCTAATAGGAATTATGACATCGGTCATTGTCGTTGCCTTCTCACTTTAATGTCATTACAGAAATAATGAAAATAGCAAAATAAAACACGAGTGCAAGTACCTAGTCGCCTTAAATATTTCTTATTATTCTTTATTTTATTTTATTCTTCATATTTCGCTTGTGCTTTTATGGAATATCTACAAAAAGGGTTGGAGATGCCCAGGAGGCATGCTATAGTAAAGGTTAACTATTTTAACTATTTTACAAATTAAATAGTGCCCATGTCATCTTAGTATAAAAGTCTTGTTTCTCTACAGAAAAAAAACAACGAATTATTATTATCTGCGTTCACAGTATCATTAGTTTCTATGTTATATCACCACTCTCGCTTACTTTGTAAAAAGAAACGGAATAACAAAATTTACTGGACCCCGATTTAAAATAAAGATACCTGTCCTTGATAAAATTGTATCGGTCATAAGTAGATCTTGAGAGTTCACTAAGAAAAACTTGAAAAACACGTTTTTCGGGCTTAATTGTGTACAACAATTGATGTGTATTTAGGGGTGCTAGCTCTTTAACATTATTTACTCAGCATTATGTCGCAGATACGTCGAATTTTAATTCTTTGGTCACGACAGCTCAAATAACTGGCTATAAAAGTGGACGACATTGTCCGGAGACGCATACCGCAGTAGCACGGACAGGATGAAGGTTTTCATTGTACTGACGCTTGTAGCTTTGGCCTTGGCTAGACCAGTGAGTACTAAATTATAAATTTTATAATTTTAACTTTTCAATTATTCTGTATACTAAAAATTGCTACTTAAAAAAATTAGCATAGTAATTGTTTCAACCTTACAAAAAAGAAATCATAGTAATATTTTTATTGTACTGATATCAGTAACTCTGTCGTAGAGTATCAACCTTTTTTCAATTTTAAGATTTCATTTACTCTGTATGCAAAATATGTAAATTTTATAATACGGCACTTTAATGTCTTTCTACCTTTTTCAAAAATAATTAATAATCGCATTTGTCACCACGGTAAATAAAAATTTTGGAATATTTTTAATCATTCCTCCCTAAATTTGATGTTTCAGTTTAATTTTTTTTTTCATTTTAGAAACTTTGAAGTTAAATTGCATTTTATTGATTTCAGTGCGAATTTATCGACAATCTATGTTATATTTATTATGAATACAGCAGAGGAATAATTTCAACTCTGATTTCATATATCGTAAATTTTCAATAGATTATTTCTTTCCTTAAATTAGCCTCATTGGCACAACTCATATTTTTTGGCGTTTGATTTTTATATTTTGTGAATTACTGAAATATTTTTCCAATTTTTCTTTCGTTTATACTGGATGGTCTCAATGAATCGAATAAAATTTTTAAAGGTAATGCATTTCAAACAAAACGTTTTGCCATGCACACCAGAGATAAACATCAAGAGATCAATTCAATATCAAACTAAAAATTTAACTGTGAAAAAACCCTGAAAAAGCATCAATCTGACAAGCACAAATATATATACATGTATATATTGTTTTAAATGNNCCCATGTTATTGTTATGAAATAACTTAGTTAGGTTTGTCATCAATTTTCTCTAGTGGCTTTCCTATCCATTGTGAAAAACATTAAACATCTGCGCCAAGTTTCAGTTTGTAGGCATATCAAATATTCCCCGCCCTGCTCAATGACTTTAGAAGCCGGGCATATGACACATTTTGAAACCACTCGGTGGCAAACGGTGATATCCCGATATGCATGAAAGCTGGACAAGTGCGACAGTTAACTACGAAATAACAAGACCATTAGTGTCTTGATATCCCAGCATGCAGAGAGGGCGGGAAATTAGATATTGAATTACCAGCATGCTAACATCTGTTCTATTCTATTGCTAGGCCAAGCGCAGCGAGGAGACATGGGAAGAGGTCATGTCCATGACAGAAGCCGATCTGGAAGAGGGTATGTTGTGTTAACTTAAACTTATGATTATTATTTTCACGAGAATCTTAATTTCGCTAAATTGCACGAAGCACCTTCTCGCGAAAATATATGTCGCTTAATATTCGAACCTTATATAAACGTGCAACCTAAAATATAGTGAGATATTGTGTATTACATATCTTCTTTTTTATGTCTCATATTTAGCCAAAGGGTATATTTCTTCTAAACGTGTTGGATTTGGTGTGCGCCTGAGAAGAATATAGAATTTAAAATATTTCTTTTCATACTCTAACTCAATCTGAAGAGAAAAGGATTGTCTTTTACCATTATTGTAATCAGAAATCACATTTTTGATAATTTGAAAATTTAGGGAATGTACTTACTAGGTTTGCAATAGCAATGTTTCATTTCATGAAATTTTGGGTTATTTGATAGACAGTGACTGTTAATGTGTCGTTGACGATTGCAACGATAATTCATTCCTGGCTCGTTTCATTTAAAACGACCGTGTGGCGTTTTTGTCAAGGAACCGGGGGAATGCTTACACCTCCTTGACACATGATCTTCAACTCTGAATTGTAAGAGGTCACGGATTATCAGATGTACACCGAATCTGTGTGTTGTTTCATGAATGAATGATAACTTTCTTTCTATCATTTCATACTCATGAAGATATACTATATATCATTAGATCAGTAAATAACAAGTCACACGGCGTAGAAGGATGTTCTCAAAATTATGAATACACTTTAGGTATTGGGCCCCGGTGGCCTAATGGTTAGCATGTGCGCCTTCTGAACGTGAGGTCGTAAGTTCGAACCCGAGCTATGATGCGGTTAGCTGTCCCTGTCCTTTGGGTGATGCAGTCAAAACCTAGGTCCCGTTTCATAGTAGGCGTCTACACATTGAAAAACCCTCCCTGCTCTATGAACATAAGTGCTGAGCATCGACAAAATGTGCCACCCTTCAGCGGCGCACGGCACACGTCTCCATATAAGTGAAAAATTCTTGAGTGGAACGTTTAACAACCAACCGACCAACACTTTAGTTAATGTTTGGTGATCTTTTAATAGCTCATCTATATGTGTACATGTACATATTTCAGCTCTGAAGAACACCCCAAAATCTGAAATCAGAAAGACCGCTGGTGTTTTGAACAAAGACCTCCTGGAGGCCAGGAAGTTTATGGATCAACTAGCTGAAGTAAAAGGTACGGTATCTGATAATTCTAATTGTACTTACACTACTTGTTCTATGATGAATTTCGTCTACCTATCGTGGATTTCTTTATAGGGTATCATAGTTGCAGTGATTGCCGCCACTGATTTGGAGACATTCAAGTCCCATTTTTATTGCTTTGTTAGATTTAGTTTTAAAAAAGATATAAGATGAAAATACATAATTATCGTGATCATTTAATTGCTTATTACATACATAATTATTTGAGTTTTATTATAAATATAGAAAAAAATAATATAATGATAATTATTTTCATTATTTTCGTATCAATGTTAATAATAAAAATAAAAATTATGTAATAATATATAATAATGATGATAATTATAATTATATTTATCATTATCTTTTATTATGATTATTATTTTATTATTATTATTATTATTATTATTATTATTATTATTATTTTAGAACCAGTTAAGAAAGATGGATCATTGGACCCCACCTTCCTTGCTGCTGCCGCCATGTTCCAAGAATCTGAGGATAAATTAGAGGAGGATCTTGAGAAGTTACCACGTATGTATCATTTCTAACGTCTTTTACAAATCCAGCTAAATAGGTCATTTTGGATTAGACAATCCTACTTTACGATTTCACGATTCTTGTCATTTATACTTTGGTTTGTGCAATAGCAGTATGAGTAAAGCATGTTTTCATCGTGACACCACACTCGACTTTGAACTTGATGATAATTGCAATGATGATTACAATCAACATTACTGTCATTGATATTAAAATAATCATTATTTTTCTTATTACTATGATTATTTTTGTCATTATTATTATTATAATCATTACTATTACTATTATTATTATTATTATTATTATTATCTATTTTGTAGCAATTCCCGCAGACCCAGCCAAGCTCCATTTCCTCGGAGATTGCATTGCAAGTAAGATCTTTACATATCTCAAATTATTATTATAATTTTATATATCTAAATTAAATAAATAAATAAATAAATATTTAAAAATAACAATCAAAAGCGTCACGTTGTTATTAATTCAAGAGTTTTTCTCCCTTGAAATAATGCTTGATTTTATGTGCTCTCAATTAGTCAAATGTACCATGGACGAATTAAAGAACTGATGAAAAATCTTCCTCTAAGGGTATGGTTCTCTATTAAATCCCAACTTCCTAGTAAGCCCACTTATGATAACGTTGTAAATTCTTGTAAGAACAAATGTAATTTAAATCTAAAAAAAACCAAACAAATACTTTTGACTTTAATGATAGATAGATGCTAATCTCATGATTCTTTTCTTTTCAGAGGCAGAGAAAACTGACTTTGATGCTTTTGTTGATCCAATCAATCTTGTCAATGAGGTCATCGACCAGGTCGTCGGATGCGCATCCAAGGGTGTCGATGTGATGGTTGAAGCCACCGATTTGCAGGATGTTGCCGGTAAGTAGCCCATTATCATTTATTTATAATGTACCAATGCGTTTACTTTCATATGCCTCTCTGACAGAAATCCTCTATGATATTGGTCATACCATTGCAACCTTATAGGCTTGCTTGTGATCGGGATTTGCAGTCCATAAAGTAGAGTGGAATTTATAACGTGGCGACTCCTGCCATGCAACCAGACCTTTGTTTATTAAATCTCATCCACAGAAAAGAAACACCTAGTCGCCATTCGCCGTGGCTCGAACCCACGACACAAGAGTCTTTTGACCAAAACTGAATCGCCGAGCCACATCGGTTCTAGGCAATTTCTTTTGATAGCAGAAAAATAATTTCTTAAATGTTTTTTTTTTGTAATATATCTTAAAACGAAGTTTATTTCTAGGTCCAGAATTGATTTTAAATCTGTAGATTGAATCTAGTCAACTGAATGTTACAAAACGGAAGAAAAATTACAGTGCGCCGTCAATTTTTTTTCAATACACCGGCCATCTTTTATTCTTCCCATTTCAATATGCAACCATTCAAACATTTAACAAGTACCTCTTTTTTACACACAGATGAAGATATCACTGCCAAGGGTCTTGCTGGACGTCTCGAAAAAATGAGAGGAACTCTCATCGAAATGGGCCACCTCGCCAAATTCGTCATGGGATTCATCGCCCGTTTGGAGGCTGGTATGTACATGGTGTAATACATGTATATCTTATTCTTTATTTAACAGGATAAAACAAGATTTTTCATTTTCGCGTTTTGGCTTTGGGACATACGGAATCAAAGTCGGTAGGTCGGTGGTTTGCGGAGTAAATCATTTGCAATGGAAATTTAAGTCAGTTTTATGGACTTATCCTAGAAATTATGTTCGGAAAAGGAAAAGGAAAAGAAAATTAAGCAAATTCCTTGCTAACCAAAACTATTCCCTCTATAAGTCTGAAGTGCGCTTCAAAACATTGCACTTTTGTATGTCTTTACTTTTCACCATATACCCTATTCAATTAATATTCGAACAAATTTAACACATATATTGACCAAAAGTGTTGACCAATCATTCCCACGTCCTTTAAATTTCTTGATGTTATATGACAAACAATTATATTTTTCTTTTTGCTTCAGGTAAATACGGTACAGTATCAAACAATGAACTGGTGAAGGGAGACGACAAACGAGAACTGAACTTGGAGGCTCGCCTCTTGAAACAGCTTCTTCTTCGTGCCGGTGGAAAACGACCACCAAAGAAGGATGATGATAATGATGATGATGATGATGATGATGATGACAAGAGACCAAAGGGTTCCCGCCCACCACCAAAAGGCTCCCGCCCACCTCCACCAATGGGTTCCCGCCCACCAAAAGATTTCGATGAAGACAAAATGGAAGAATTGTTCGCAAAGTTTGAAGATGAGCTTGACAGACGCCGTCGTAATTTTTAGATGAACTATATTTTCCACGTTAACTTTGATTGATTCAACATTGATTGAAACGATATTTTTTATATGTGACATAACTATTTTCTTTTGATAGATTGAATTTTATTGATGTTACAAAAATCTCGTCAAATATGTGACTTTTGAAATCATTAAAACAGCATGTTTCAAAGATATCTTTTATTTGTATTCTTTAAGTGCTGAATACTACCCCTTCAAGAGTTTCGTTGTTAGTGCGCTTCCTTCGCAAGCGAGAGATTTTGGGTTCTAAATCAGCCTGACAAAGGTAGCAGCTTTTCATTCGCCAATTGATTTAAAAGGAAAAAGCCCATGTTTTTCAGATGGGACTTTAAAAGTTAAAGCCCGTGTCGAATAAAGCTTTGGCGAGATAAAATCTTCTAATGTTTAATCGACAATAAACATTACAAAATTTGAAGCTCCTCGTCGACTTTCAATGAGACGAGATTTCCGAAAGGGGGGCGTTAAAAAGACTGTTCACTGCTGAAGATAATTAAAAAATATTACATTGCTCTGAGGGTCATATGGGTGTTTATGGACTTGTCTGTCACCAAAAGATATGTACATTGTATATGGACCATGGCGAACCTTCGGTCCATATACAAAGTTTTGGGTAACTGAACAGTCCATTAACTCCAATATTGCCAGAAGAAACATGCAATATTTGCTTAACTACACCGAATTTGTTTTAAATAATCTTACGCGCAATAAAAACAGAAAACTTAAAATTCGTGTTTTGCATTGTTTCAAGAACAACAATTATTGCATTACAGAGCTTATAGGGGCCTCCGTGGCCGAGTGGTTAGCGTGTTCGACTTCGAATCGAAGGGTCCGGGGTTCGACTCCCGCAGCGCCACTCCGCGGTTGGCCGTCCCTGTCTTTCGGATGAGACAGTAACAACTGATGTCCCGTGTCATATTAGTTGTTGGCACGTTAAATAACCCTCCCTGCTCTATGGCCAGCAATGCCGAGCATAGGCAAAATTTGTCGCCCTTCAACGGCACACGGTGACGTCTCCATATGAGTGAAATATTCTTGAGTGGGACGTTAAACAACAATGTAACAGCAACAACAACAGAGCTTATGGCGTTAATTTCTTTCTGGCATCACAATATAACGCGTCGACTCGTTGTCCTTGATCCCGGGGCCTTATATACAAAAAAGTGACCAGAGCAACAACTAGCATTACATAGACACTTAAATGAATTAGTTATAGTATAATGACATAAGGCTTTTAAACAAGATGGACATCTTAAAATAACTATTGTAAAGTTATTTTCATGTGTGAACTGTACAGAAAATACAACAGATGTTTGACAGAAAAACTAGCAACAGAAGGTTTTAGTTGAATGCAGTATCGTTGAATCCGGTCCTCCACCTTCCTTGAAATTTGCAGATGCCATGTCGTGGGCCACCACTCAATAGATTCGCGGTGTTTTTCGTCTGATTACATTTATATGCTATTTTACAATACTACAAACAATAACACACATAGTTACACATAAAACTAAAGATAGAGTAACACGAACTCCACTGAAACCGGGGGTGAGTTCAGGTGCTCCGGAAGGGTAAGCAACTCCTGCTCCGCGCGTGGCACACGACATGTCCCTACTTTAAGTATCAATGGTGGCGCAAACACTTGTAACATATATTAGAAAGATGAAACAGAAGATTGAATGAAATCCCCATAGAAATTATGGGCATGTTTACAAGGCAACACAAATACAATAGGTATGAAGTCTTATGAAGTAAAAGTGTAAACATAAACTACGCACTATTTTGATATGCTGTCTTTAAGCATCAAACTTGACTCAAAGTTTACACCTAGTTCCAAGTCCAATACAGGTTGCTTCGTCATACGGTCGTTTGTTCGCCAGGGAGATTTTGTACCACTCATAAAGTTTCGCCACAACCACCAAGACAATTTGAAAAACATTAAGTACTATCCGTACGTTTTAAAAGAGCATTCATTCATTCCGCATTCACAGTCGCAAGTAAAACACTAAATTCACGAAAAGAAAAAAAACAGTAAAATTTGCAACAATTATAATCATAACAGCTAAATATTAAATGAAACAGTGCTATAAACCTCTATTTCGACTTAGAATTATTCATCTGATGCCGACATGATATAAGCGACAATATACTTGCACTGTAAACTGTAGATTCAGAAATTTTCGCAGGACCTTATTTTGGCGACTTGGTAGCCATGCAATTATTCGCGACACTATATTTTCGCGTGTGCGTATGTTAAGTATAAATGTTTGTATTGTGTGGAGCATGTTAATCTAATATAAGAATATTCAGCGAGAACTTTATTTCCGCGAGTAAGTGATCTCGCGTAAATACGCGAAAATATAATTCTCGCGAATAAAACTGAATTTAAAGTAATTTGAGGAAGAGCAACCAGGTGCCAAGTTTCTTGATTTCTGGGGCACGCCCATTTGCAGTGATTGCCTTTTGCCAGTTTTAGCCTGTTTCAGTGTAGTTCTGATCAAGAATGCATGATGGTATTGGTATTGTTGTTTAACGGCCCACTCAAGAATATTTCACTCATATGTAGACGTCATCGTGTTCCGGTGAAGGGTTACAAATTTTGCCTATGCTCGGCACTGCTGGCCGTAGAGCAGGCAGGGTTCTTTAACGTGCCAACACCTACTGTGACACGGGACCTCGGTTTTTACTGTCTCATTCGAAGGACAGGGACGGCCAACAGCGGAGTGGCGCTGACGCGGCTCGAACCCGGATCTTCCGATTCGCAGTCGATCACGCTAACAACTCGGTCCCGGAGGCCCCTAAGAACGCATGATATTTTCAACAGACACTGACATTTTGCTAAACTCGTGCCATTTCTATGAAAATTTGTGACAGGTTTGGCATGCCAACAGGGAACACTGACACCCCCGGACACCTGGCCCCATCTTGTTAGAAATTTGCAATAGTTTTCCAATGAATACCGTTATTATTCCCATTCTGTCATATCTATAAATTAAGACTTAGATTTTCAAAAACAGTTCTTCAATTTTGTTTCGTTCATCAGACAATTCCGTTGCCGCCTTGGACTAGTGGTTAGCTTGTTTGACTTTGAATCGAGGGTTCCAGGGTTCGAGCCCAAGTCACGGTAAGGTTGGCCGGCCTTGTCTTTCGGATGAGACAGCATAAACCGAAGTCCCGGGTCACATAAGATTCGGCACGTTCAAGAACTATCCCTGCTCTACGGACATAGTTTTGAGAATAGACAAAATTTGTCGGCCTACACCGGCACAGGTTGACGTATCCATATAAGTGAAAGATTCCTGAATGGGACGTTTAATAATACAGTCAACCAACCAAACGATTTTATATAGGATGGAATATGAGGCCAACTATGACAAATACAGACTGACTGTAATTACATTGCCCTTTTATGTGTAAAATTTATTTAAATCATTGAATTGAAAATTCAACATTATCTGTTATTATCTCCAACTCGCCCGCAGAAGTCCTATGCTAAATGAGTCAATTTGCATCTTTAAAGTATTTATATTCAATATGCATATAAATACATTTATGAAGACCTCAAATCTGCACCATTAGGTACAAAACATTAAAACTACTAAAACTGTTTAAAAAAAGGAATACAAAAACTATGATCTAGATTTATATACGGATTTATTTCACGTGTCGTGCGAAAAGACGATAGTTATCTCCCCTATTACTTTCAAATTGGTGTTACGAAGTCATAACTCTCATTTAAGTGTTGAGTGATTTGTTCGTTTTGTATTTGTATCGGGATTCATTTATCGCTTATTTCTCCGAGTTAACGTATGGAATTACGGCGAGAGTGACCATTCGGCAGGAAATGCATACTCCTCCATGACACCTGATCCCACTCTCTAAATTTTCGCAAGCCAGTTCATATTCTTTGTTTATCGGATTTATGTACTGTTTCAATGATAAATGATTACTAGGTATCTTGTCATTTTGTATTCAGAGAGGTAAACAAATATTTTCAGAGCGAAAAGAATGTTACTATTTGATGAACAAATCTAAAAACAATCTTAAAATTAGTTAGTAGTATCTCTCTGAATATGTAATGTTCATTTGGAGAACATGCCTTGGAATAGTTCGAATCATCTGTGATACATCGATACCATAGTGGGCGAGTAGGTGATGTAAGCTGCATTTATGAATGTCAAATTATCATTTATGTCGTACACATTATAATCAATTTTCCCGTTTGTGTCTATTGTTCTTAAGACAGTTTTGATAGAACATTCCAAAAATCAAACTAAATTTCATTATGAGTCTTTTTCAGAAAAGTACACACACACACACACACACACACACACACCCACACACACACACCAAACACACACACACACACACACACACACACACACACCAAACCACACACAC
>JACSZP010011073.1:0-16560 GCA_016161895.1 Pinna nobilis
TTTCTCAGAATATATATACATTGTTATATACAAAAATGACCAGAAAATGTTTAAAAAATGCATTTAAGAAATCAAGTCTTTTTTGTCGAATATGCAGAAAATTCTTGCCATGTAAGGGGTTAAGACCACCCAAATGACTGGCTAAAATTGGTCTGATTAGTGAGGTGGTCTCATTAGTGAGGTTATAATAGCCTGAAATAATGATAAACAGACTATATTCTAATGGTCTTAATAGCGTGTTGGTCTCCTACGCGAGGTGGTATTTAGGCGAGGTTCCACTGTAGATACTGACACATGCAGATACCGACACATTTAGGTACTGACACATGTAGATACTGACACATGCAGATACTGACACATGGAAATATTGACACATGTAGATTCTGAAACATGTAGATACTGACACATGCAGATACTGACACATGCAGATATTGACACATGTAGATACTGACACATGTAGATACTGACATATGTAGATACTGATACATGTAGGTACTGACACATGCAGATACTGACACATGCAGATTCTGATACATGTAGATACTGACACATGCAGATACTGACACATACAAATATTGACACATGTAGATTCTGATACATGTAGATACTGACACATGCAGATACTGACACATGCAGATACTGATACAAGCAGATACTGATGCATGTAGATACTGACACATGCAGATACTGACACATGTAGATACTTGTAGGTACTGACACATGCTGATACTGACACATGTAGGTACTGACACATGCCAATACTGATACATGTAGGTACTGACACATGCTGATACTGATACATGTAGGTACTGCCACATGTAGGTACTGACACATGTAGATACTGACACATGCAGATACTGACACATGCAGATACTGACACATGTAGCCATTGACAGATGCAGATACTGATACATGCAGATACTGACACATGCAGATACTGACACATGCTGATACTGATACATGTAGGTACTGACACATGTAGATACTGACACAAGCTGATACTGACACATGTAGATTCTGATACATGTAGATACTGACACATGCAGATACTGACACATGCTGATACTGACACATGTAGATAATTGTAGGTACTGATACATGCTGATACTGATACATGTAGGTACTGATAAATGTCGGTACTGATACATGTAGGTACTGACACATGCAGATACTGATACATGTAGGTACTGACACATGCAGATACTGACACAACTTATACATGTAGATAATGATGCATGCAGATACAGATTATCATATCCTTGAATTATCTCTTTGTACTCATCTTGTCTATACCATGGCTTAATTCCTGTTTAAAAAATTCTCTTTGTAGGTGCCAGAGTTATCCTAGCTTGCAGAGACATAACCAAAGCAGAGAGGACAGCCGCGGACATAATTAAGACAACTCAAAATGACAATGTAGTGGTACGGAAACTGGACTTGGCATCGATGGCTTCTATACGTAAATTTGCTGAAAAAATAATAGAAACTGAGGATGATGTCAATATTCTAATTAACAATGCAGGTATGTATTCTTAGATCCAAATGTAAATGTAACAGAGGGTTATTATAGATAAAGCTACTCAGATGAATGTAACCTCTCCAGTCCATATGTTTATGGATTTGTCACTGTTAAGTAGTGTCTCAACATTTCATTAGTATCTGTTGTGAACATGATACAGTGGAACCTACTTTAGGAGACCACTGTCACAAGTGACCACCTGTCATAAGAGACTACCTGTCAAGAGAGACCTCCTGTCTTGGGAGAACACTGTCATGAGAGATATCCTGTCTTGGGATACCACTGTCATGAGAGATCTCCTGTCTTGGGATTCCACTGTCATGAGAGACCTCCTGTCTTGGAAGAACACTGTAATGAGATATCTCCTGTCTTGGGATACCACTGTCATGAGAAACCTCTTGTCTTTGGAGAACACTGTCATGAGAGACCTCTTGTCTTGGGAGAACGCTGTCATGAGAGACCTTCTGTCTTGGGAGACCACTGTCATGAGAGACCTCCTGTCTTGGGAGAACACCGTCATGAGAGACCACCTGTCTTTAGAGACCATTTTTTATGAGAGAATACCTGCTTTAGGAGACCACTGTCAAGAAAGATCACCTGTCATATGAGATCACTGCAACAAGAGACCAAGCATCTTGAGATATCATTGTCATAGGAGACCACTCTCAAGAGGGACCATCTGTCTCTGGAGACCACTGTCATTATAGAATACCTGTCTTGGGAGAACACTGTCATGAGAGACCACCTGTCTTAAGAGTAGCTTTTGTGGATAAGCCAATATGAAGTTATCCAACATATAGAATGTGTCTTGAGAGCCTGACTGTTATGAAAGAGCTCATTACAATGGTTGTGGGGTACTGTAGATCCAGTGTTATTCGCGAGAACTTTATTTTCACGTAATTACGCAAGAGCTCTTGCTCGCGAAAATAAAGTTCTCGCTTAATATACTAACCTGAAATTAACATGCACCATACAACATAAACTAGAATACTCAACATACACAGGCGCGAAAATATAGTGTCGCGAATAATTGCATAGCTACCGATTTGCCAAAATAAAGTTTTGCGAAATTTTCTGGATTTACAGTAATCAGAACTGTCTGCTGGGTAATACATGTAGTTCAAAGACATTTTAGTGATTGTTCATAGCATTTTTTTCCCCTTGAACATTGAATAGGGAAAACTCTTACTGAAATTTAGTATCACTGCTATATGAAATATATCAGCTCAACGAAGTCTGTCTAGCGTCCAGTTCTATCTTGTTATTGGATCATAGACTTCAAACTGGGCATTATATCACAATGAAATATGTAGATACAGACCTCTCTTAGCACACAACAAAACCTGTCTGTATATGGAGGAAGTCACTATATAGAGATTGTACACAAATGGTTGATTTTGTTAGCAAAAAGCAGTTTTTATGACCAGGTAGTCTTTATAAACAGGTGGTGGCCAATGCAGGCTTTATTGTAAATATCAAGCACTTCCCACATGCAACAAGTTTTGTTTCCTTAATTTTCAGGTATTATGATGTGCCCAGAGTGGAAGACGGAGGACGGCTTTGAGATGCAGTTTGGGGTCAATCATCTGGGTCACTTCCTGTTGACAAATCTGCTGTTGGATAAAATCAAGAAGTCTGCTCCTGCTCGTATTGTCAATGTGTCTTCTAAAGCACATGAGCGTATGTAAATCTTTCCATGTTTTTCTTTGTATTACATTTTACAAAATGTTTTGACACAATTCAGATAAGTACATTAAAACCTCACCCTTGACTTACTGGCCTTATGTGAGGTCAGTTGTGGGTTCAAATTCCATGGAATGCTGCAGTTGGCTTTCCCTGTCCTTTCAAATGAGACAGTAAAACCCA
The DNA here is from genome assembly GCA_016161895.1 of Pinna nobilis. Classification (NCBI taxonomy): domain Eukaryota; kingdom Metazoa; phylum Mollusca; class Bivalvia; order Pterioida; family Pinnidae; genus Pinna; species Pinna nobilis. The sequence goes on from JACSZP010011073.1 coordinate 3,386, forward strand.
AGATCCTGTGTCAACTTGTTAAAGAACCTTCACTGCACATAAGTGCCAAGTATGGGCAAAATTTGTGGCACTTTACCAGCATCGGTGACATCTTCATGCAAGTGAAAGATTCTTGAGTGGGATGTTAAACAACAATACAACCAACATCTTACCTGCTTCAAATGGTCTGATTTATGATACAAACTTTGACAAAATTCTGTTGCAAGATATTCAGGGATAAATGACTTGGAATATATGAAATAACATTGTTATTTATTACAAATTTCATAATAACAAGTTAAAAATAAATTTACATATATATATAACAACAAATTTTATAAAATGTTAATGTGAATATCTGTAAAGAAAAGAAATGAAAAGGTTTCTTCGTGAATATAATAAATATGTATTGTATCTTTGTGAAATATACATTTACATATTTCACTAGAACTGACATGCATCACTTTAAGCTGATATTCATTATGATTTCAGAAGGAAAATTGAACTTTGATGACTTGAATTCCCAAAAGTCTTACAACAGTATGAAAGCCTATAGGGATAGCAAACTAGCGAATGTACTCTTCACACGAGAATTGAGTTGCAGATTAGCAGGTAAAAAGATTAATGGGATCTAACACTATCTCCACCTTAGGCAACAGCCTTCATAGGGTTATTAAATCATTATACCCCCCCCTCCCCCCACCAACAAAGTTGTAGGGGGGTATACTAGATTCACCATGTCTGTCTGTCTGGCCTTCTGTCCGTCTGTTTGTCTGTCCATGTATTTCCGCACCATAACTCAAATACCCAAGGGTCTACAAAGTTGATACTTCACACATGGGTTTCCTATGATTCAAGGAGGATCCCTATTGATTTTGGGGAAGGTCAAAGGTCAAGGTCACATGACTCTGTTCTTTGGAAATGGTTTCCGCACCATAACTCAAGTACCTGTGGGTCTACAATGTTGATACTTCACATATGGGTTGCCTATGACTCAAGGAGGATCCCTATTGATTTTGGGGTCGAAAGGTCAAGGTCACATGACTCCGTTCCTTGAAAATGCTGCCACAGGGGGGATAAGTCCTGTTAAGACAATTCTAGTTTTTCCCCCCATCTGATTCTATCAAGAACTAAAAACAGAGCTACAGTCAAACCTGTTTTCAGAGATCATCTAAGGGAAGGAGCAAAAAGGGTCACATATGACAGGTGGTTAATATAGGAAAAAGCCATTTTGGGAACCATCCATATTGGTCATATAAGACAAGTTGACTTTTAATTAAGTGGGTCACTAAGGCAAGTGAAACTGTATATTCTAATGAAATTTAACAAAATTTTCTAATCTTTTTAGATACGGGAGTGACTACCAATTCACTACATCCAGGAATTGTAAAAACTGAACTTTCTCGTTACATTCCATTAACAGTTCCTTATATCTGGCGGATTCTGTTTTTTCCGTTCAGACTTATAATGAAAACCGCTAAGCTCGGAGCCCAGACAACAATTTACTGTGCAGTTTCAGAGGATTTGAATGGAGTTACTGGCAAATATTTCAGGTAACAATAGTAGTTGTTTTATTCATGCTTTACTTGTTGTTCATTTTGACAGGTACAGGTGTGACAGTCAACTCGTTACATCCAGGTGTAGTTATGACAGAACTGGGTCGTCATTTCGTGGGCCCCGTACTTCGAGCTTTGTTATCTCCAACACGAATTGTTATCAAAACAGCCCAACAAGGTGCTCAGACGTCAATAAATTGTGCTGTGTCAGAGGATCTTGAAGGTGTGACGGGAAAATATTTCAGGTGAAAATCAAGTACAATAAAAGCGTGTAGTTCTCTTTTACTCTGGAACACACATGCAATCTAACAACAGCAAACCCAGTTCTGTCCTCTTACTATATAACCAACTATAATAAAAATTTACATTCACATTAACCAATATGTAAGATATATTTGCTGGGCTCCATGGCCGAGTGGTTAGCGTGTTTGAATGCGAATCGAAAGATCCGAATTCGAGCCGCGCAGCGCCACTCCGCGATTGCCGTCCCTGTCTTTCGGATGAGACAGTAAAAACCGAGGTCCCGTGTCACAATAGGTGCATGATAAAGAACCCTCCCTGCTCTATGGCCAGCAGTGCCTAGCATAGGCAAAATTTGTAGCCCTTCACTGGCACACAGCGACGTCCCCATATGAGTGAAATATTCTTGAGTGGGAGGTTAAACAACAATACCATACCAGATATATTTGCTAATTTAACATCAAATATTCTTATCACAGTGGGTGTTTTCTTGGATATATTTTGAGTCAATGTCCCTTTATTTATTGATATGCATTAATTAAATTCATAACGTTTGAAACTTTACATTTACAGAGACCCTTTTATATGTTGTGACCAAAAAAAATAACTGTTTGACTGGAAAATTAGCCAGTTAGAATATTTTTAGCCAATTTTGAAAAAAATCATTAGTCCATGGCTTAATCAGCTAAAGGCTAACAATAGGATGAACCCAGCAAGTTACTCATCTTCCTCTGTGCTCAAAAGTTTAAGCTTTATTTATTTCACAATAATTAACAAACAAGTAATAAAAACTTATATAAATGTCTCTCATTGACCCTGATCTTGGCATGCAGGAGTCCTTGCTCTGGGAGAAAACCAGAGTGCCCTCAGAAAACCTACACATCCAAGTTGGTGACCACCATATCTCACATATTTCTCTAGCAGCTCCAAAGATCAAACCTGGGTCACGTTGGCTAGAAGCGAGTTCACTATTGACTACGTCAGTAAGACCTTCCTCTGTGTTGATGACATACAGCAGGCATGAAGACTAGTCTGTAATGATTGCTTCTTCATTAAAGCTGAACTAAAATAATTTAGCATAACTAAACTGACACGACCAAATTTCATCGATCCAAATCAGTATCCATTCATGCCCGGAAAAGAATTAAACCGTTAACATTTAACCCTTTCATCAACACAGACCGAAATGGACTGGTCTAAGACAAGAGAAAAGACCATACCATTCTGATACTTGAGGTTGAAAGGGTTAGTTTTTCTAGGCATTCAGGTTATTATTGTCCGTCCTCGAGTGGCGTGTCCAGTCCTTCAAATGAGACAGTAAAAAAAAAAATAGGTGCACCATCTTAAAGAATCCTCAGTGCTTGATGACCGTAAATACCTAGCATAGACCAGCGGTCCTTTTCGCAGAGAATCTTACATTAAAAATCACTCGTAGTCGCAAGTGTATGAAAATTTATTATTGTTTATTGCACAAATTCTAAATGTAAATAAAGTAATATAGTCACAGTCTGATTTATACCATTCATGTAAATCCAATTTCATCACAGTTGGCCGATTTTACTGCAAAATGTACAAAATATGATCAATTGAAATATTGCTAACTTATGATTATGAGTGATTTTGATCGTAAGAATTTTTGTGAAAAAGGGACCCAGATTTATAGCCCTTCACTGATACTGATGACATATTATTATCAATGAAAGATTCTTGAGTGGGACGTTCAACAGCAATGCAACCAACCAACCTGTCCTATACTGTAAATCTAGTCCCCTGGATAGAATTTCCCTGGTCTGATCTTGTTTCAGTGATTTTATTAATGTTACTTAAGTCTATTGTAAGTTTTATTTAAACTCCTTTCAGTGACTGTGCTGTGAAAAGAGAAGCAGTAGCAGCTCAAAGTGATGAGGATGCTAAGAGACTTTGGGAGATGTCGGAGGAAATGGTGGGGCTGAAATCTCATTGAATTCCGAAGCGGTTGATGATGTTGTACACTGTGCCATTCATCCAACAAAGGGCAAATTTGTTACAATTCACTGGCATTGATGACGTCTCCATACAAGTGAAAGATTTTTGAGTGGGACGTTAAACAATAATACAAATCAACAAATCAATATTCCTCGATTCCATTCTTTCACACGTCCCATTTTCCATATTTTGTTAGTAGATGTGTAGCACTGGTTGTTATTTTTTTTTTGTTAGTAGATGTGTAGCACTGGTTGTTGGTTTTTCAGTTGTACATGGATGAGAATTTTCCTTTGATTTGAAGATTTCCTCCTTTTTCTAGATTTTGCTGCTATGTTAAATATTTATTTTCACCATTAAGTTCCTTAAAGGGAGCTGTTTTCCTCCATTTTGAATGTAGTGGAATCTGACCCCTGGTTGCATTTGTTGACAAAACAATGGTTTTGAATGAAGTATTCCAGTGATGCAATCATGTTGTAAATGTACGATATATATGTGGGTCATTTAATGAATCAGGAAAATGATTTAAAATTTGTTGTTACCCATGTCAAGTTTTCTCAATTTCCTGTAAAATTAAACCCACACAAAAAATGACAAAAGTTTATCTATAAATGCATGTACTGTTTAACCCTCTCTATCCCATTTATCGAAATGGCATGTTCTTTTCTCTTGTCTTAGACCAGTCTGCAGTGTTGAAAGGATGAAAGAGAAAATTGTTATTGCAAATGAAGAAATTTCTTCGAAACTTTATTTTGACGACTAATAGGTATTACAGTAACTGGCATGCGAGTAATTTCACGATTTTGTGGGCGAAGGTACCAATTCTATGTTTTAGGAGCCTGTTTATTCCAGAATAGATATATTTAGTGATTAATTTATTTTCACTAGTGAGTACCCTCACGAAATTACACAAAAAAAATCTTGTGAATAAAATAGAACTACAGTATTGGAAATACATCTTCTAATGTTGTTTGCATTTTGTATATTGAGATGAAATAGTCTAACCTGCCTTAGCAACCCACTGTATTAAAGGAAAACCTGTCTTATGTGACCTAAATGAGTGGTTCCCAAAATGAGTTTTTCCTATACAAATCACCTGAATTAAGAGACCACCTGTCATATGTGACCTTTTTACTCCCTCCCTTGGACGGTCTCTTAAAATGGGTTCGACTGTATTTAAAAAGCAGACTTAAGACTGTCCATACAAGAGCTGTTGTTGCTCAGGGATATAGAGCCCACCTTCAGATTGTGCAGGGGACCTTTCTTCTTTTGACCCCAAATCGTTGATTTTGCCTTGTTGTAAAAGTTGATTACTAGATTGTCAAATGTTTTTTATGGGAGTAAAATAAAGTGTTATATAGTTATTCTAGTTTACATCAAAATCAAATTTTGTTATACTGGATGATATTTCATTGTAATTTGTGTTGTTTTTACATTCACTGTTACATGAGTGGAGTATGCACATATGTATATACATGTACACAAAGTATATGTTTCTAATATTACATGTGTACAGGTTCGAAGTTGGTTACACAGTACAAGGTGAGGGTACTGTAAGGAAATTAGCAGTACTAGTATATACAGTATTACATGTATGATATATCATTAGTCTCTTTCTAAGAGTGTCAAAATTAGTATTATGCCGTATGAAGTGTTATATTTTCCTTGTTATTTTTAAAAGTTTGTCTTGGTTGGGTTTTTAAGTTACCATTGATGTATTTCAAAACACTTGTTAAGTCTGACATAATAAGACATCATTTTTTTTTTTGGTTAAATTATCAAATATGTTTTCTTTTTTAAAGTTTTAGTTTTTGTTGTCATATCTTAATAAGAATGAATCAAAACTTGGTACAGTTGAGCTGGGTTTTATTGAAACCCAAGGGTAATGAATTTTTTGTTAAAAAAAAAAACTTGGTAAAAAATACATGTAGTAAAAGTAGTATAAGTGGGTTTCAGTGTATTACCACTATCTAACACTGATCTGATGAAATGTGCTCTATATTCCGGCAATATTTGTATAAAGTACATACTTCACATATTAATATTACTACTCAGGAAGAGAACCTTAGACAGGTCATTTGACAGTCATTTGTCTACTATGCAATGGAGGATTCCGAAAAAAAATTATAAAAGTGAATGTGTTGAAAATGTTACAAAAGTGAACATTTTAAAGGCAAACAAAATGTTAGAAAATAAACATTTTTGAAATCTCATGATCCAAAAGTGTCAAATATATTTTGGTCCTTTGGATGGGACAGTATAAACTGAGGTCCTGTGTCTCAGTATTTGCCAGCAAATTAGCAAACCCTCACTGCTCAATAGCAAATAAGTGCCAAGGCTAAAATATTGAGACCTTCACTGACATTCAGTCATAACTCAATATAAGTAAAAGATTTTTGAGTTGGACATTCAGCAACAATTTAACAAGCCATTCAAATGATTTCCATTTTATACAAAGTACTGTGTTTGTGATTGGAGTTTGTATAAAAACACAGTGCACTGTGATAAATGCTTCTAATTCAACGGGATCATTTCACAATAAATTATATGTGAAATAAATATTCTTTTAATATTCTGTAGTTATATAGGTAGCTATTATAGTCCAATAAAATGTCTTGTTTATCCTCTGATATATACTGGTACATGATATTGATGAAGGGTAATAATTACTATGCTTTCCATATCAGATAATATCTTATTCAGATGTTTATAATGCTGTTTTAACCTGTTACAAGAACATCTTGCCTATGTTGTTTTTCTGTATGAGGTGAGGAGACTCCAAGGTGTCCTTTTATCACCATCATTGTATCATAATTATCAAGACTTGCACTTGTACACAGTAGAATGTTGTCCTCCGATGATATGCTATTGTCCCTTCTCCTACTGTTATATCATGGTTCATCACACAGGAGCAAGCTTGACAGAATTTGACCTCGATGTTTGGGAATATGTTGTGAACCAGCCCAAATTCAAACTTGTGCCCCTTCAACTACAGGGCACTCTACCACAGTCACTGGCTATTTTATCTAGTACATTGTTTCAGAGGAAAAACCTTAGTCATATGTGGGGAGGTTTTATTAAATACTGTAAATCTAGAAATTTTTGCGGAATTTTATTTTAGCGAATCAATGATCATGGAAGTATTCGTGATACTATATTTTCGCGCGTGTGCATTTAAGTAAATACTTATGTTTAAGTATATTTAGCGAGGACTTTATTTCCGCGAGTAAGTCCTATCGCGTAATTACGCGAAAATAAAATTCATGCAAATAAAACTGGATTTACAGTAGTTTATCTTTGATTTTACAATATGACAATCAACCAGAAGTATAGATTCTTACAGTAATTAGGCAGATGTTACTGTAGTAAATAGATAGTATATTTGTAATTAGAATTTGCTCTACCATTTCTCATTCCTGGATCTACGTTGGTTATTTTGATTCAAAGAAGTTTCATTTTCCTGATTACAAGTCTTATGAGCAAGGCTCTATTACAATTCAGTTTCTTCTAGTACAGTCAGATGGAAGGCTGAAGGCATACGGTAGACCTGAACATTTCACATTTGGTCATTTTTGTCCCCGAGCCCTGTCATATATTTGCCATTAATGAAAAGGTTTTTTGTTTTATTCCAGATATACATAATATAGGACCTATGTATTTTCAAATATATGTATGATATTGTAATGCTATATAAGCTAGGATTAATCTTGTATTGACTTTGAAGTTCAAGTAGTACAAGGTCAAGGCAAATTTGTGCAAGGTTAAGGCTACTAAGACTTGCATTCCTTTGTCAATTGTACAAAACTTACTGCAACATATTATGTTTATATCCTAAGAGATATGAAATCACGACACTGGTCCCCATGCGAAAAGCAAACGAATAAAAATGTCATACCAGATTGATACAATCTAAGTTATTTAACATTTCAACTTTCATTTTGTTTATCCTATTTGTAGCCATAGTTGCACAATATTTTTATATGTTGTTAAATTCAACTATGAGTTAATTTGTTGTTAAATTTTTAAGTATGTTAACTCAATGATAAACTTTTTATAAGTTAACTCATAGTTAGCTAACTATACAATTGTGCAACAGCTTTACACTACATAGTTAGCAAACTACCAGTACACGTGAAAATTTCAAGTTATAGTTAGTGGCTTACTTCAAAGTAATTACCGGTAACAAATACATCCGTCATCGTGTAACTAGCTCCTTATATTTATAGTTAATTATAGTTTGTTCACAGAATAATACTAATGTGAGAGTTTTTACTGTAATAAAATGTTTTTTATTGTTAGAGACTTATTTAGTAGTTATTTATAAAAGATCAGTGCCTGGAAGGATCATGACAATGCTATGCTCAGCACTTATAGCCATGGAGCAGTGAGGGTTCTTTAATGTGCCAACACCTACTGTGACAAAGGACCATGGATTTTTCTGTCTCATCCAAAAGACAAGGAAAGTCAACTGCAGTGTGGCACGGATTCAAACTCCCAACCTCACAATCAGAGAGCGAACATGCTTGCCACTGAGTCATGGCAGGCCCCCTACAGAATGTGTACACTTAACCTGCAAATTCATTTCAAATACTGAACACCAGCTCGAGAAAAAAATCATGCTCCCTTCCATTTCGTTTTATGCAAAGTTGACTGTAATTTGAAAATAATGCAAAAAGTTCTTTTCACTGGAATTTTCTTGTTTATTACCCTTTTTGATACTGAAATCACATTTGCACAGAACTTTTTCTTTACATTTTCTTCAAATACCTTTATAATGAAAGTAGGGAAACTAAGGTTAATATTTCAAAGATGTGTAAAATGGAAAATAAAACTATATGTACATCATACTTGATCAGTATTTACAAGATGTCACACAAAATTAGATATATCATTAACCTCTTTTTCCATAAGGATTTTACATGTCTGGTATTTCCAGAGAGTTTCTTTGCAAGTCCTAGTAAATCAACTGAAAATGAACTTAATTTGAGTCCCCTGGGGAGGGTAGGGGGTGTTACCGAGTCATCAGAATATCATGGAGTTGAAAAGGATTATGACACCAATGCTGAAAGGTCACACAATTGAGAATGGCTTTATTGATTGTCTATTACCAAATAGAGTAAAATATGCATTAGTGACCACCTGTATATAAAGACCACCTGGTCACAAAGACTATATTCTGCTGTCCCCAATAGTACCATTGGTGTACAAATCAACTTCAATATAAAAGACCACCTCCCTGTAAAGACTGACTTTCTTGTGTCCCTAAGGTGATTGTTATATACAGGTTCTACTGTCTAAAAAAAACCCCCAAAACAACAACACCCCCCCCCCCCCCCCCCCCCCCCCCAAAAAAAAACAACATTATAAAAAGAAATGAGAAAAGCAGGTCTTATTCAACTACATAAAACTTGTGTTTCAGAGGTTTCTGTAGACTTTTATTTGTAGTATACATGTATGGTAAAAGATTGACCATCCTCTTTATGACATAAATCACTTTGTTCCTATTTTATTGATAAAATTTAGGTATATTGTATTTATACAAATAAAATATGAATTTATTGTAAACATGTTTGACAGGAGACAAAAATGATAAATACATTTTTGTTCTCAGCATTTGGTTGAAAAATAAAAACGACCAAACCAAAATTCAAAAACAAAGTTCTTCCTAAGACAGAGTAACACAACTTTTAAAGTTATAAAATATCCTAACTATACTTTTACACCACTTTTCACCAAGCTTTATATGCTGTCATATAATTTTGAAGGGAAATTCTATAAATTCACCAATTACTCAATTTAAGCAGAATTTGAAGTGTACATAGGCCTAATTTGTGACTGGAATTCAATGTTTTAAGTTTTGGACCATAAGTTCCAATATACATTGAATTAAATCAACACTTATCTTTGTAAAGAATAATAAAATTTTGATAAAATGTTTGCTTTCAATATTTTCTTCTCAATGTTGACTTCTGCTTCAATTGATGATCTATTTCTGATGTCCTTGTCCTGTTTTGGTGAGAACAACACAGTATAGTCAAAACTTTGTATAAAGGCAAACCAAGGGAATAGACAAAATTAACATACAGTAGAACATATCTTCAGGGACCACTGTCATGAGAGACCACCTGTCTTTGGAGACCACTTGTAAGAAAACATCTTTTTAAGAAATTGCTTAAATAAAACCTGTAATGGGAGACCATATTTGCTTGTTTGAAGAGGCAGTCTCTCAAGAAAAGCTCCACTGTATTGCAATTTCTTAATCAGATCATTTTCATATTATCCTAAATAGACAGGCACCCTTTATATAGAGGTGCCCTTTAAAACAAGTTCTACAACAGCTAGGTGATATCACCAGAGGTACAGTATTGTGCCATAAGTTTATGAACAAATGTCATTTTTACTATATATTTATAGTAAATTTGTTTTTATAAACTGCTCTAATTTTATTACTATTCAACCGATTTCGATGAAACCTTTCTTTAAAAATTCATAATTTACTCAAGAATATTTTAATACAAACAAATTTATATTCTGTCAAATGGTTTTAAAAATGCAGTAAGTAGAACACAAGATTAAATTATAAAGTTGTCAAAAATCCCCATAATAAGTAACATTATATAAAGAAACTCCATAAAAAATCGAAATTTTGTGTTCAAATAACATAATAATTGGTCCAGGCTCTGAAAATCTATGGAATTTTTTAAAAACGTAATTTTACTATAAATATATAGTAAAAATGGTGTTTGTTCATAAACTTATGGCACGATGCTGTAGCTACTGTAGAAAACAGGTAGATCCATCCATCATCTGGTGAAGGAAGAATTCAGAGGGGTGGATGACAGATCAATGAAAACTCAATTCTTAACAAATCATACTTTATACACTAACTTAAATAAATCTGACATAAATGCACAATTACAGTGTCACAGAGCATAAATTGGCACTTAATGACCCCAGTCAGGAGCCAGTGCTTGTCTTTCTTCTTCAAGTCATCAATTTCTTTGTCTCCGATAATTGTGAAATAAAACTAGCGGAATAACAGGCTATAGGTCTAACAGTAAAACTCTTGGATCCTCCACAGCTGATTTGATTTTATTTAAGAATGTCACAGCTTCACGACCATCAATTAATCGGTGATCATAAGTCAATGCCACATACATCATTGGTCGAATTTCAACCTGAAACAGAAAGTGAAAATATATCAGATGACAAATGTCTTCACATAAACCATGTATTGTGGTGTTTTAAAGCCAAGTACAGTGGAAACTCACTATCGAGTGAACCCAAAAGACGGGCCAAAATTGGTCTTCTAACAGAGGTTGAAATTTTGAATTTTGATGGTCCTAATTGTAAGGTGGTATCCAAAGAGAGGTGGTATTTAAGCAAGGTTCCATTGTATTAATTTTAAGGGTGCCAATGGAGACAAAACTAATTAAGTTATTATACACCAGCAAATTCTGTTTATGGGTGGATAGGAAACAGGTTGTTGGGTGAAATGAGACAAGGTACCTCTGCATAAAATGCTGAATATATTCAACCTCTGAACAACTGACATGTGCTAAGCACAGAAAGTATAAAAATTTATCTTAATTTTTCTGAAACCATAGAAGCACAAGAGATAAAGTGCCCTCTAGTTGTTGTAGTAACGTCTCAAAAATGTTTCATAAATATGGAAGTTTTTTTTAACTTTATTTATTTTACAACGATTAACAAACAAGTTTCGATAACTTATATCAATGTCTCTCATTGGCTCAGATGTTGGCGTGCAGGTGACCTTGTTCTGGGAAGAAACTGGAGTGCCCAGGGAAAACCCACTTGTCCGAGTTGGCGACCACCATACCATCTCACATACTCCCCTGGCTGAGGTTCAAACCCGGGGCGTATTGGTAAGAAGCGAGCGTGCTACCCACTACACTATTCGGACACCCATGTGTAAATATGGAGATATCACTGACTTCTGAAGAAAGGCTTCCAATTTTGGGCTATTCTTGGCAGTTTTGACCACTGGGTCTTTAGGGATCTTTAACATGCTGACACCCATTGTGTCACTGAACCTTAGGTTTTTCATCATCTCATCAAAAGGGCAGCAAAATTCATTTACGTTCATTGAGGTTCAAACCCACAACCTCATGGTCTGAAGATAAACTGTCTACCATTGAGCCCTGACAGTTCTCAAGTTCCCTCTCGTTGCCATGGAGAAAAATATAAGCAAAGTAAAGTAAATGTGATAGAGACCTAAAATGGCCCACTCTGTCTACAACCGCCTATAGTTAACCATTAACCCTATCCAGGGAAATCAGATACTAACAAGCTCACCTTGATGTACGTCTTTCTAACACCGATTGATATAAAAGTCTTCTTGACATGTTCACAAAAGCAGAAAATATGGGAAGTGAGCTGCATCTTAATCTACATGCTATCTCTGCATATGTAAATGAATCATAAGTGCCTGAATGATTATCCTAACTATCCCGGTTGGTTGGTCGTATTGTTGTTTATCGTCCCACTCAAAAATATTTCACTTACTGTGGCTTTGGCTAATTCTGCGCGTTGGTAATTCTGGGCTTATATGAAATATTACGTCATAACTTGTGAAAAGTTGAAAAATTTAACACATCTGAAGTATTAAAGATCATTCTAAAACTTGGACACAAATTTAATTTCCACTTTCATTTTCAAACTGACATAATTGAGATAAATGTGCTTAGGTGCGCAGAATTAGCCGACAGCATTGTATATTTGGCCTATGCTTGGCACTTATGGCCAATAAGCAGCGAGGATTCTTGAAAGTGCTGACACCTACTGTGACCTGGGACTTCTTTTTGTCTCAACCATAGAAAAGGGTACGCCAACAGTAGTGCAGAAGGTGTGCTAACCACTGAGCCATGGTGCCCCCCTCAGCTATCTTGGGAACCTTGTCAACTTTATCACAGTTTTTAACTGAGCCATGGTGCTCCCCCCCCCCCCTCAGCTATCTCGGGAACCATGTCAACTTTATCACAGTTTTTAAGTTCTCAACAATCTATAGAGGACTTGAAAATGGATGCCAACAAAGGGGCATAACCTCTCTCTCCCTTTGTCAGACGAGCTTGAAATAATTTGCAGAGCTTCTGAAATATCTATATCTACAAATGATCTTCTGTAGATCAGTACTCACCTTGCCGTTCACCGCCATGGGTCGGTCCTTGATGGCGTGCATTCCTAAGATAGCAGATTGTGGAAGATTAATTATAGGTGTGCCGTACAGTGATCCAAATACGCCACCATTGCTAATAGTAAATGTACCTCCGTCCATATCTTCTATTGCTAAGGACATGTTCTTTGCCTACAAAACAGAGCAAATATGGTCAAACTGTATATGAAACTGTATCATTTAGCAAATTATTGCATTTATATTTACATGTTGTTCTTCTTTATCATAGTAAATGATAAGTGTGT
>JACSZP010011084.1:0-11842 GCA_016161895.1 Pinna nobilis
ATATTCATGTCTGTAGCTGGTTCCTATCAAGTTACGCCTTTACCTGGTTCATATCAAGCTAATGTCTCTATCTTGTTCATTTCAATATGCAGATATCAATATCTACAGGGTATGAAGATTTATTTCATAATTTGAGCAGTAAAATACAGACGACGATATGAATGGCTTTAGGGCCAAAAAATAAGTTTGAATGATCATTAACTCAAATATAACAACTGTAACAAGTAATAAAGTCTCGGAGACACCACAGGGATTGAGATAATTGAATTCCCTGTTGATCAGCAAGTAGATACAGTGAAACCAGTATATAAAGACCCCTCTTAGGGCACCAACCAGTTGTTATAGAAAGCTTGTACAGAAGTTGATTTGTATGCTAATGATACATTTGGGACCAGCACAACAAGACTTTAAGCAGGGATTTTTTCCTGTCAACTTAGGTCTGTTATTAGGACCCATTCCCAACTCCAACTAGTATCTTTTTTTCCCAAAAAGTGATCCAAAATTCCTAATTTGCTACACTCCAAAAAAAAAATAAAATGAAAATGTAATCTCTCACAAAAAACTTAGCAATGAAGAAATTGATTGTGTAATTAATCAATTTAAAGCCATGACATCAAGATAAATCAAATTATAAACAAAAACCTAAATACAATGTTGATGAAGTGCATGTATGTTTTTAATTTAAGTTCTTTTAAAATTTCCCAAATTGTACCAAAATCGCCCTATTTTTCCCAGTTGCAAGGGATGCAGCCCAATTCCCAAAGAAGTGAAAACAACCCTGTTAAGCCATGTGGTTTTTATACGCAGGTAGTCATTGCAGCAGGTTTTACTGTAGCTTGAGTTTTACTGTACAATGATATACTCACCATAGATACCCGTGGATATACATGGAATTGCCTGAAAGAGATAGATGTTAGATTTTTAAAAAGTGGGATGCTCACAATACCTTATGTACAGCGGAAAACATAAACTGTAACCTGAAAATACAACACCTCAACATACCACAATCACATAAACATAAATTCTGTTAATATGTAGTACTCCTAGCAGTATCCTGAATTGAGAATGGCCCTAGTAGATATTACCATATCTAATTAATTGAAAAATGAAACCTTGGAATTCAGATCACAAGTCACAAGAAATTGTCTGTATTGTTAATTTTACGTTATCTCCACCAAAATTGTAAATGCAGTGCATTTAAGAGATTACTTTACTTTCATTTTCAACATATACTAACTAATGTTCCTCTGTGGAACTGGGATTACTGATGATATCTAGGGGTTGTGTTCCTTGACTCCACTTTAACTTTTTATGACAGTTTAGAGATTATTTTCATCTTTTGCATTAGGATTACAACAATAGTATAGAGATTATTTTTCTGTTTTGTTTTGTTTTCTTTTAAGAACAATTGTACATACTGTTATTTTAAGAGTTGTCCAAAGCATGTTTTCAATAATTTAAGTCATGTTTTATAAACATTTTTCATTTTAATTATCTTTATCATTCAAAATAATCCCCATCTTTGAACCCTTTTTATTTATCAGCACACACATATTTAACCTTTTCGGGGGCTCCTATTGTTGTTGTTGTTGTATTGTTGTTTAACATCCCACTTAAGAATATTTCACTCATATGGAGAAGTCACTATGTGCTGGTGAAGGGCAACAAATTTAGCCTATGCTCAGCACTTATGGCCGTAGAACAGGGAGGGTTCTTTAACATGCCAACTAGAGCTGGAATGACTCACCCCGAAAACCGAAAATCGTGATTCTTACCTCTGACCCGAATGGCAAGTTGCACAGTCAGAATCGAATTAGCTTCAAAAAAGTCTATTATTTTACTATTTTACCATTGTACTTTGAATACTTTCATTTTTGTAAACAACAAGCAGTGCATTTCACCTTTATATTTATTGCAATTTTGATTAAAATTGAGGTCAGGATCAGGTTTTTATATTATGTCATTAATAAATGGAAGGAAAAATCAGATATTTATAGAAATTCTATCATAAAAAACTTGAATCGAAAAAAATTGAATTAAGACATTAAAATCAAAATAAAACGAATCAGAGAGTTCCCGACTCATTGCAGCTCTAGTGCCAACACCTACTGTGATATGTGACCTTGGTTTTTACTGTCTCATCTAAAAGACGGACGGCCAACCACAGTATGGCACTATGGAGATTCGAACCCTGGACCCTTTGATTCGAAGTCAAACACACTTACCACTTGGCCACGACAGCCACTCGGGTGCTCCTAATTCAAAGGAGGATTGTCCATTACTGAGCTGAACTGTAAGTAGGACTACTTACTATTGCTTAGAGATTTTCCCCATTATGTAATAGGACTACTTACTACTGTGTGTAGATTGTTCTCCTCCACCAAGCTAAGAACATTCTTATAACAATCCTCTAAAACAAGGGGTTTCTCTCCTATGGGACCAACTGTGTGTATGACATCTGAAGATATCAAAATGACATCAATTCAAATCAAATGTGACCATGAAGTGTACACAATTTTATTTTCAGCAAATAATGTCAGAGTGAGTATAATTTCATTCAATTAACTTTCCAGAAAAGAACCAATAATTTACATGTATAACACGTAAGGNNACCTTTTAACCTATAGTTGGGTTGGTTGGTTGTATTGTTGTTTAACGTCCCAAATTTTGCCTAAGCTTGGCACTTATGGTCATAGAGCTGGGAGGGTTCTTTAATGTGCCAACACCTACTGTGACACGGGACCTCAGTTTTTACTGTTTCATCCAAAAGACAGGGACAGCCCACCATATTGTGATCAGAAGACAAACACAGCTAACCACTAGGCCATGACGGCCCTGGTAACAGTTGGAAATGTTATCTACCTTTTAATGTTTTATCTTTAACAAATCTTTAGTAGAACTTTTTAGAAAACAGTGTATTTGCTGTAAATAACTCATAAATATTACTGCAGCCTGGAGCAAATTCAGTTACAGTTAATCAGCAATACCTGAACTTATTTATATTGGCTCATTAACCTACATACATTTAATAATGTGTGTGCGAGAAGAAATGAATACATGTACTTTATTTCTATGTAAAGAAGGTATCTAGCATGTCAATTCAACAAAACTATCACATGTACATAATTACAGACAGAGATTTCTATACATGGCTTGTCTGGAAACATAACCTGCCACATTTGAGACCTCTCATGCACTTGTTTAATTTCTGAGTACAAAAACACAATTTTGCACCCTAGATTCATAAGAGTTTGAGTTGTATGGAAAAATAAACAATTTCAACTTAACTACAATGTACTTACATTTTGCTGGTAGCTTGTAACCTGATTAAAGAAAAGAATATATGATTGTTCATTCAGTTTAATTGTTTATACACTGAAAAACCAACTCACATGGATTCAACATGTATGTTTATCACTATTCTAGGCCAGTTACCTCACCATGACGACCACTTCATCAATCAAACCAATGTTAGGCAGTCTTCAAGGTGTTCTCAATAGCCTGGTTCCACTGTATTCTATTTCTTAAGATTTGCTGCTAAGAATAATTCACTAGTTCAGTGAACTCTTGTTACAATGGCACTCGTTTTACCGACAAATTGTTACAAAACAATATTTGCCCTTCTGGATTTACACTACATATCCATGTTTGGTGCCAACTCAAATTTTTTACCCTGGCCATTTCCCAAAGCATTTTCTTACACATCGTAAGTAAAATTAAGAGAAAAAAATCACTTTGTTTATTCTTTAAATTACGAATGACATTTCAGTTATGCCCATGCAGATGATCTACCACTATTACTATGACAGTGCAAACTATTAAATAGATAATAGCCTACAGCCAAACAGTCTAACGGTAACAGTTCCTCACAGTAGACCTTACAAGTAGTCAACATTCTGGGACATAATTTGAAATTGGCGTTATAGCCGGTACATCATTGCAACAGCATATTCGTTACAATGGTAAATTTCTGAAAAACGACAGTAGCCATTGTAACAAGAGTTCACTGTAATAATGTATATATCTGATGCTAATTACTATCTCCTTATTTTGAGACAATTAACCTCCTCTCCTAAAATACTCACAAAACAATGTTTGATAGTGTATGTAACCATTGAAACATGACTACAGCTAAGATGTTGTTATTGCACTGGTATGTTTTATGCCACTTTCAACACTGTCTCAGTCATACCAAGGAGGCATCAAGTTGATACAGGCTTCAGAAATTTTGACCTTGCTAAGAATTGGTCCTGTGCAGTGAGGGAACTGAAAAACCTAGCTGTGCCTTCTGGGTCTAAAGCCACACCCTATATCATCGAGCCATGAGCAGCTCTCCAAACTCTTAACAGACTGAGCACTTCTCCATACAAAGGCAATTTTAGGTTACAGATATTATTTCTAAACTTCAAGAATTTCTGTGTCCAGAACTAAAGATATCTGAATGAAAATGAATTACCCGCCACAAGGCTAACACATGCATTTTCAGATCCCATGTAAGTGCAGTGGAAACTGTCTAAATCGGACACTGTCCAAACCGAAATCCTGTCCAGATCG
Source organism: Pinna nobilis (assembly GCA_016161895.1). Classification (NCBI taxonomy): domain Eukaryota; kingdom Metazoa; phylum Mollusca; class Bivalvia; order Pterioida; family Pinnidae; genus Pinna; species Pinna nobilis. The sequence continues at coordinate 4,555 of JACSZP010011084.1, forward strand.
GACAAATCTGGTGGAACCTAATTTTCCCCATTACTTCCAGTTACTTAAAACTCCCTTCAAACCGGACACTGTTCATTCCGGACACCGGAATTTGTATGCTAATTTTGCCTGAGAAAACCGGACACTTGATAAAGTATGTTTTTCACACTAATATAATAATTTCACTTTTTCAGGAATGTCATACGTAAATCAAATTTTATGTAATGAAAGAAATTAGAAAGAAATGTTATTTCCATAAATTCAAAAAACGAACTTAAGTTCATCTGCAAAATCAATAAAACATTGTTAGAAAGGGAGGTTACTCTTCCAAACCAAAAAATTCGATATTTCTGAAAACCGGACAACTGTCCAAACCGGACAAAACGTTTGTCCCAGAGACTGTCCGGTATGGACAGTTTCCACTGTACATATAAGAAAATTATTTAGCCAGTTTTAATAAAAATCAAACAAATTTTCTCCTCGGTTACAGACAATATGACATATTCACACCGAGTTGAAGAAAAAATCAACAAAAGAACTGTCCCATTAAATCTTCACATCAACTTTCTTTCTTTTCTTTCAATTTTTCAATATTCTATACAGCTAATATTACTGCTATGATATACAAATGAACTTTCTTTATCATAACTTATCCTCAAACAAGAGATCGGTGAGATTTGACTTGTGAAATTCGGGGCATGGGCCCCTAAAACTTAAAATCTTCTTTAGTCTTAATATTTTAACCCACTTTCCCTGATCCGAAAGTCTGACTGGCTGAGGCAGTCAAATTGATATTACTCTCAGACTTGATTATAATCTGAAGTGTCTCATGTCCAGATTACATGTATACTGTTTTGTATATTGGATTTCAGAACTACACAAAAGCGTCCTTTAGTTAAAAATTTCAACACATACCTCCTGTTATTTTGGCCTTTCCAGAGTCGCACCCATTTAGGGTCACACATTCAGCTACCAGCATCTTCCCAGCTGCATTATGAATAGCACCATCCACTAGAATAAGAAAACATATCATACATGATTAACATTCATTCAGCAACCAAAGGTCAGGTAATGCAACTAAAGGTCAGACAGTGCAAACAAAGGTCAGACAGTGCAAACAAAGGTCAAGCAATGCAACCAATGTCAGGTTGTGCAATCAAAGGTCAGGCTCAACTTTGCAAAGTGATGATTTGATACTTTACCATTTTTCATTGTCATTGTTATTTCATTGTTTTACATCATTTCAGTCATATTGTCACATCACACTGAAGCAGAACTCACATATTTTGACTTATACAAAGGGCTTTAACTTGTAGAGTGGGTTTTTTCTATGTGCTGACCAACACATAGTGACACAAGACTTTGACTTTCATAATTTCATCTGAGGAACGGTAAAACTATACATAGTTTTACTTATGGTACATTTTACACGCTCTGCAATGATTATGACCTGAACTAATTACTGTAGTATCACACTGTACCATATAGAGTGAAAGACCATGTTCAATACTTATACCAGCCATTGGGCTTTATGTCCTCTGTATGATAATCAAGCCCTTGGGCTATAGTGACTCATAAATTGTTTTATTATCTAATATTATTAAATACAAAGTAGAAATTTCTGGATAAGCCATCTCTTTAGTCATAGGTATATGGTCATTCAAGCCAGGCAATCATAAAAAAATTGTTGGCTTGCTGTAACACAACTCAGATTTTTACTATGAGTATGTAGGTACTTTATTTTTAGAAAACTGAATACTACAGTGTATATATGCATTTAGAACATAAGCGGAGCCACCTTGGTATTTGACTTCAAATCGAAGGGTACAGGATTTAAATCTGTGCAACACCATGCTGCGATTTGCCAACCCTGTCTTTAAGATAAGACAGTAAAAACCGAGGTCCTGTGTCATAGTAGGTGTTGGCACATTGAGGACCCTCCCTGCTCTACAGCCATAAGTGCTGAGCATAGGCAAAATTTGTCATTCTTCACTGGCACATACATGTAGTGACGTCTCCACATGAGTGAAATATTCTTGAGTGGGAAGTTAAACAACAATACAACAACATAAGCAATGGGAAAATGTATGTCTGATGAAAAAAAAATTCTCAGATTGGCAATATAAAATCGCAGAAATTTGAGTGAGTAGGTCGTGTTACAGCAAACTAACAATTTTTAATGGATGGCCTCAGTTGGTCTGTCAAAAGAGGATTATGTATATTTATTAGTTTCTCTTTTTAATTGTGACTTTAGATATACATGTATGGCAACTCAAGGTAGGTGGCTTTTCAAGTCAGGGTCCACTGGTATGGCATGGTATTGTCTTTTAATGTCCCACCCAAGAATATTTCACTCATATAGAGACGTCACCGTGTGCCGTTGAGGGGCTACAAATTTTGCCTATGCTCGGCACTGCTGGCCGTAGAGCAGGGAGGGTTCTTTAACGTGCCAACACCTACTGTGACACGGGACCTCAGTTTTTACTGTCTCATCCGAAAGACAAGGACAGCCAACTGCAGTGGCGCTACATGGCTCCAACCCGGATCTTTTGATTCGCAGTCGAATACGCTAACCACTCAGTCACGGAGGCCCCACAGGGTGCACTATAAAGTTGAACCAGGATATATATTGAAACCAAAGGGGAATGAATTTCTCTTTCATATAAACAGGGTTTTCAAAATAACTGGGTTAAAATAATAATACAGCAATTTAACCAAGAAACTAAACTTGTTTCAAACTAAGGGGGGTTTCAGTATATCAGAGTTCAACATAAATGGGTTCCACTGTATTTAAATTACTTGCACAAAAATACAAACCTCCGCCTCCCCCCAATAAGCTACCATTTGCCGCATTTGTGATAGCGTCAATTTCAAGTGTGGTGATATCCCCTCTCCATATAGAAACTCTGCTGTTAATTTCTTCATTGACATCATATTTCTTCATCAATCTTTTCTTGGATACTGTAAAAAAAATGAAGGAATTATTTGATTCATTCTTTCTATACAATCCAAAAAATACTGGAGACAGCCTGCTGATTGAGTACGCAATTTTACACTTTTGAGTTTTTGTACTGTGTATATTTGTTCTTATATATTGTTATAAAATTTATCAAAATAAATAGGGGGGTCCTTATTCAGCGGAGATCCCAGACATATTTATTAAAGAGCGCATCCAATGGCTCTTGTCAGAGTACGCAACCAGTCCCCCCTTTTAGAGCAGGGACCCCAGTGCATACAAATAGTCTAACTTGCCTTAGCGACCCACTGCATTAAAGGAAAACCTGTCTTATGTGACCTTAATGAGTAGCTCCCAAAATGTTTTTCTCTATATAAATCATCTGAATTAAGAGACCACCTGTCATATGTGACCCTTTTTGCTCGTTCCCTTGGACGGTCTCTTAAAACAGGTTTGACTGTACATATAAACAGGTTTGACTGTACATGTAAAGTATGGGTTTTTGCACAGTGAATACTTATTCTTATATTTTGTTATACAATGTATAAAAATAAATATGGTGGTCCTAATTCAGCAGAGATCCCAGGCACATTTATTAAAGAGGGCATCCAGTGGCCCTTGTCAGAGTGCGTACCCAGTCACCCCCTTTTAGAGCAGGGACGCCAGTACATACAAATACATGTAAAGTATGGGTTTTTGTATGGTGAATACTTGTTCTTATATTTTGTTATACCATGTATAAGAATTAATGGGGGATCTTTATTTGATGGGATCCCAGTCCCTTTTATTAAAGAGGGCATCCAATGGCCCTTATCAGAGTAGGTACCCGGTCATCTCTTTTAGAGCAGGGACCCCAGTACAAACAAATACATGTTAAGTATAGATACCTGCTCTCTGTAGTTTTGCTGCTTTTGATTCATAATACTCCGGCCATGTTGGAACATCAGCCAATGTCACATACTTTTTACCACATTTGTACAGTTTTCTTTTCTCATCCAATGTCATTTTCAAGAACTTTTCTGCAATTTTGATTATAAATACATTATAATACATGCACCATATACATTATACATCAGCCAGTCTACATTACTGCGAAATTACCCGAATGAAGACTGTGCACACTGTGTAATTCACAAAGTGTGCACTGTCTTCATTCAGGTCATTTCGATGTGAACCGGACAAAATATAGGATCAATGCTTATAATTAAATTTTGGTAATAACTTTGTCAAGTTTTGAAACGTTTGTTTATCTTTTTATTCTTTATCGAAATGATATAATCAAACAAACAGTCTCGTAGGCCTATTAATTGTGTCATTATGACAACCGCTAGCATCACTGCACTCAGTGTGTGTGACGTAATACACAACCTTAAGGGGCGTGGCTTAATTAGTGTTCAGGTCATTGAAGTATGAACCGAGTGTTTTCTGGATTATAACCGATGAAATCACTGGAAATTTATAAAAATAATTATTACCAGATAAACCTAGCTGGTTTAACTTGGCCATGTAATGCTGAATCAAAACAGAATTGTTCTAGTTCAATTAAGTAAACATGCATAGAACATCCAAGTTTTATAGGATAACATGGCATCATTCTAATGAAATTTGAATATTAAGCAATGTTTAGAAAAAAAATATATGAAGACATAAATTGTGTCTGTAAGACATGATTGATGCCCCTGTCTTTGGGTATGCACATCTCCATCATGTGTATAAACATTCTGCAAAATATTAAAGTTGTAATTGTACAATGTACATGTAGCTCCAAACAGTAGAAAGAATTTGCTGGATAAACCATGTTCCCTTTATGCAGCTATTATGAAAAAAATGACTATAAGTCAAACTACTGTCATTTTCACAATATTTGAAAGAAAAAATCAAAATTCTATGGATCTGCACATCTCCATTTGATTACATGTAAATGTATAAATATCCTGCAAAATATCAAACTTACATTTAAAGCTGTAGCTTCAAAACTAGAGAAGAAGACAGCCTGACAAAACATGTACCATACCTACAGGGTACCTACTCAGACAGACAGACAAAGAGATGAACAGGGCAACAGGAGTAAATCAATATGCCCCAAACAAATTGTTGCCCGTGGCATATAAAAACTTTAACAGTCAACTTACATTCTTTGTCATCATAATGAACATTGTCAAATAGCTCAATATAGCAGAAGATCAATACAGTACCATGCAAAGACACCTAGTCAAAACCTGACCAAACAAATTAAAATTTGATCTTCAGCCTGCTTCATCCTCTTGAAGTTCTTTAATGTAATTTTGTACATACATGTAGATCTAATGAAATCCAAAAAGAGGAAGTTAAATCTCATCAGAACACATTCCGCTCTTCCTGTGTGTATTGGAAGTTTAAGTCGATTACTGTAACTCTAAAGTTACATGTAAATTCATTTTCTGAAGGCAGAAATTTGTTTTGTTATTGACTAGATACTGGAACGATCTTCACTTTAAAAAAAAATAATCATCCCCAACTAAACAACTTAGCCAATCATCATTTATACATCAATATATTATATATAATATGTATACATATTTTCTACAAGTACATGTAGTTTTAAGAGATCATTTTCCTACTACATGTATGTACTGGTATTATCATCATAGGTGGAATTGGTAGATGGACTATGGAGACCCCCTTCGGAGATGCACAACAGTCAGTAGATGTCTGGTTTCATAAAGGGAGATGTTTAGATGTGTCATTTCTAACTTCCTCTCATTGTTCAGATTGAGAGATTAATTTGTATGCATTGAGAAGGTTTGGGGTTTTGGGCCTATGTCACAGGCCCCATGTAATGATGTTGTTACTAATATACTGGTAACGCCCCTATATTATCTATTTAGATACCGGGGACGGGTGTTATTTATAATTAGTAATGGAAGGCTTGCACGACGTGAGTGCATGTGGCACAGTCGCACTAAATAATAGATGTTTGTAATTTCTCAATAATTGCAATTACAAAATGTACCTTTATCCTCTGTGACTGACGCCTTGTATGCAGTTCGAGTGACATGTACAGATCTATTCGACGCAGTCGATGATGGAGATGGAGGTGATTTCTGTGATTGCTTAGCCTCTGTACTTTCGGTTTTGGTTTTAGCTCGAGTAGTTTTGGTGACAAATTTATCCATGTTTATCGAGAGAATATGACAAGACCTAGCGCAATGGTTAATGTCGGTTTTGTTAAAAAACTTAGTCGTTACAGACTTGATTCCCAGCGCAATATAAGTGAGATTACAAATTCTATGAGATTGCATTATATCCCCATGTTCAATGTAGGTAAGTTGACGTTGGTCTAAACAATCTATTCCGACATATAACTGCCCATCGGATTACCTCGAACTTGTTTATAGGGACAAGAGAAAAATATTCGAATACCTCTTTCCTCACAACGCGTATACCGTTCCCGTATCTGAATGAATGAATTTGTCATTTCTTAATATCTTGGTAACTACCCTACTGAGTACATATTTGAAGTCATTTTGAAAAATAAACCTATTAGATATTTGTATTTCACACAGTTTACATAATCATCCGAGATTGTTGATACATCCTGCGGCTATATGCGGAAAACCGGAATCGGTTCTATCGTTTATAGTATTCCTCTAAATTTTCGCGGGAATTTGCAGTTTTGTTGTTATTTTTTCGTTCCGAGATGTCCGTCGAAGAGCTGAAAGATGAGTTTGAGACGTTTGGTATTGATATAGACGATGATATTCTTCTTGATAAATGTATGTTGATTTCACTGATAGATCTTTGTTGCGAAATTTTATGTCTCTGTCGATCTCATCATTCTACCGACGGCGGATCCAAAGGTGCCTGTTGCAGTGTTGGGAAAAGAAAGAAATGAGGGGGGAGGGGGACTTATCCAGGCACGGAGCCCCGAGGGGAAGGATGTAACTTCACATGGGAATGTTCTAGGGGAATTTTAGGAAACCGATAAAAAAAGTTGACTGTAGAAGATACCAAGGGAGGATCAATAAATATCTTATGGTGCAATCTGATGCCATTTCTTAAACCAATTACTGTAGTGTAGATCTAGATAATCTACTTCATTTGGTTTTGTTGTCGGCTGGATTGTGAAACCAAATACGGCTTATGAAATGGCGAAGTCTGTCTATCTGCCCGTCTGCATCAACAATTTGGTTTAGCCCCTGTGTTTAGATCCGGTGTCACATACTATTTGGATCCCCCTTATAAATAGTATCCGGATACTTTTGGGATGGCCTAAAATGTATCCGCGGATACTTTTTAGCCCATCCCAAAAGTATCCCCCCATACTATTTGTATCCCCCCTCCATTTTTTACAAATTATAAAATAATGACAAT
>JACSZP010011086.1:0-25643 GCA_016161895.1 Pinna nobilis
GCTTAATATACAAACCTTAAATAAAATGCACAATACAACATAAACTTAGAATACTTAACAGACAAACAAGCGAATATATAGTGTCGCCAAAATAAAGTTCCGCGAAAATTTCTGGATTTACAGTAAATCAGTTATGAGTTTTTAAGTAGGCACGTTTTGCTTCGGTTTTGTTTGTTTGTAGTTTATATGCCACTCTTGACAAACTTTCAGTCGTACATGTATTGTGGTAGCCAGTTTTTATCAGTGAAAGAGAGTACAGTCTAACCTGTTTTAAGAGACCGTCCAAGAGAAGGAGCAAAAAGGGTCACATATGACAGGTGGTCTCTTAACTTAGGTGATTTATGTATTTGGGAGCCATACATTTAGGTCACATATGACAGGTTTTCCTTTAATTCAGTGGGTCGCTAAGGCAGGTTAGACTGTATATGATTCCTTCAATGACACAAAATGTTTAAAATTATCACAGCATTTTATAAACCTTGTTTTGCATGAATCCCGCGTGAAAATGTCACAAGATACATATGTGAATATATATAATGTATGTATGAATTTCGTGCAAAAAATTAATTGGTATGTTAGTGGCATCAAAATAGCACGATTTTGAAGCGTTTATATTCATATGATATTCATAGAGATTCAAACACGCATCAGATTCAAATGAGTTCAAAAACACATGTCAATTATGCGTGACCATTTTAGAAGCTGTTGACACGATCAGATATGTACGAGTAATATGTGTTCATTCTTAGCTTGATTTAAATGTAAGTCGCATCAAGATACTGTAATTAAAATATTTATCTACCACATCAAATTTCGAGCAAAATTTGATTTTGTATTTTAGTTCATGACAGACGGGAAAAGGATAGAAAAAGATCGTTTAGGTAGCATCGGTGACCTAAAACAACTTAATTTGTAAATATTAGTAAATGAAATCATAGGTACGAAAAAAATAGTTCTTTAATGCTATGAAATTGATCTTGCGTCTCATGGGATACCAACGCCTGAAAACAAACCTCCGCCTCCACGCGCTTTGTTCCCGTTAAACATACCGTAAGTTTGTTTTCTTAGTGTAACGAGTGTTGCCAACACCACCAGAGCATGATGCCCAAACCAACCACGCATATCTCTCAATGGTTGCTTAGTTATACGGAACAATAGAGACAGTTATGTGTTGTTGATGCTGTTGTGTTATTATTTTTTTTATCTTTGGAGAATTGTTTAATGATAGGGCGGTCACCGCCTACCTTTAAAGTGCTTCATCGTCATTGTATGGGTTCTAACAGCAATTGACGTGCGGACATCTACTGTAATATGTATACAGTCGAAACCTGTTATATCGAAACCAAAGCTGCATGAACTCGATTTCAAATAAATGGGGGTTTTAAAAGTAACTAACAATAAAGTAATTTTGGTGGGAAATGAAAATAATTTCAAGCGTGATTTCGATATATCTGGGTTCAACATTTGTGGGATTCACAGTATTTGTTTTGTTATTTTGGGTGTGTTGTTTTACTCCACGCTCGAAAAGTTATGACATCGAGAGATAGTCTCTGCTGGATGAAAACAAACACTGGTTCCAAATGCACACAAGCATCTACCTTAGGTGTACCGTAAGTAGACAGCTAAACTTACATGATTTGAAAAGAGGAACTCCTTTAACTCTGAGTATCCAAATGGAATGTTGCTTTCAATTAATTTAGAATAGTTCAGTATGACATAGGAGCGAAAGGGTTAAAACCAGAGATAACCTGAACGTCGAGGGAAAAAACGTGATTACATTAACACTTGACTACTGATGCCTCCATTTAGAATAATGTATAAGATAGTGTTCATTAAATGTACACTTTCCCCTACTCTCGGCCGCCGTGGCGTAGTGGTTAGCGTATTCGACTTCAATTCGAAGGGTTTGGGGTTAGAGCCCAAGCCACGGTATGGTTGGCCGTCCCTGTCTCTCGGATGAGGCAGTAAAAACCGAGGTCCCGTGTCACAGTAGATGTTGGCACGTTAAAGAACCCTCCCTGCTCTTCGGCCAAAAGTGCCGAGCATAGTCAAAATTTGTAGCCCGTCACCGTGTACCAGTGACGTCTCCATATAAAAGAAATATTCTTGAGTGGGACGTTAAACAACAATACAACCAACCAACCATGCTATTCTTCGCTATCATGTATAAATGAAAACGAATATAAATACAATCTAACCCTGAGATATTTAAATGGAAAGAAATTAATATTATTTCAAACAAACAAGGTTTTTAAAATAACGGGGTTTAAACAGTGATGAGGTAATTTATCTAGCAAATCAAAATCATTTCAAATTCAACGGGTGTAATGTCTGTGCGCCCTACTGTAATACAACCTCCATATTCTCTAAATAGCCTGTGTAGTAATATATAGAGCGTATTCAACTCTAACACGCATGCCCTCTTCTGCCTTGGTATTGCTGTTGCTACTGATGCAATTTCTTTCAAATGTGGCAAACTTCTATCTTCTACAATGATTTTATGCAATAAAGTATCAATTTAAGATAAAACTGCCCTTGTCAGTACGATTTTTTTTATGTTTCTTTTCTGAACTTGTAATATTTGATAATTTCATTTAATTTAATTTGCAGGATCTGACAAAAATCATAAAAAGATATGATGACAGATCCTTGAATATACATTGGTATTTTGAGACATTATACAATGATTGAATATGCCTGAAACATCGTCCTGACTTAATGTCTTATAAAGCACAAATATTATGCACCAAAATCCTCCAGACGGTTGTAGGTATTTTGTGGATTTGTTGTATAGTTGTTTAACGTCCCACATAAGAATCTTTCACTTATATGGAGACGTCACCGTGTGTCGGGGAATGGTGACAACTATTGCATATGCTTGGCACTTAGGCCTACAGCTGTTTAACAGGGGATCTCTTTAACATGCCGATACCTACTGTGGCACGGGACCTCGGTTTTACAGTCTCATCCAAAAGACAGTGACAGCCAAACACAGGGTGGCTCGAATTTGAACCCACGACCTCACGGTCTGTAGCCGAGGTCGATTTTCAGTAAGCGACGCCGGCATGGGCTGTAGATATGTTTACTGCAAGATGCCCTTTATAATACATGGTTGTAATATAATTTGATTAGAAAACATCAATACTAGAAATTATCGATAAATATCACACAATTTACAAAAAGACCTGACAACACGTTTGTTAGTACACGTAAAAGTCAAGGACTTCTCAAATATTGATAACTTCAGAGAATCCTTTTAATTTTTGAAAAGTACAAAGGTACCGGCATAATGTGAGAGGGAAATAATGATATTACTATACATTCAATATTGATTACTAATGTTACAAAAGGTTAATAAGTGTATTGTGTTGTTAGCTATCTTTGACTATAAGTTGAAATGTTAATTTTGTGGTTAACAAAATAATTATAGTTCAATAAGTATATATTGATATATATTACTATATTAAGTTCATAAGTATATATGACCTACCATACTTTACTTACATTTTCACAGAATATCATTAGCATCATTAGAGAAGCAATACAATTGTGAACCTACTTTTTTATATATATTTTTGAATGTAATGATGTTGTTGTTTTGTTGTTTAACGACCAAATCAAGAATATTCCACTCTTATGGCCGTAGAGGAGGGAGGGTTCTTTAACGTGCCAACGCCTACTGTGACACGGGACCTCGATTTTAATGTCTTATCCGAAAGACAGAGACGGCAAACCGAGGAGTGTCGCTGCGCGGATTTGAACCCCGGACCCTTCTATTCGAAGTCGAACACGCCAACTCCACTCCGCCACGGTGGCCCCTTGAATGTAATGAATTAATGTTTTTAGTGCTAGTTCAATCGTGATTGGCCATCAAATATTTGATCATGATATTCCAACCTTACCCACACATCGAGTAAAACTTTAATAAATTTCCGATATAGATTCAAGAACTGCTTGATTAAGATGCACACGCCTAGTAGAGCTCTAAATTAGAGCTATAAACTCTCAACTCAGAGTTACTTAAATTAAAGTTATTACCCCTTCTTGACCCATTGTGTAAGGCATTGTACTTTTCATCCCGAAATTTAACCATTTTCGTTTCGTATTTAGATTTCGCAATTTTAATAAACTCCAGTTAATTTGAAGCAGTCTGGGAAAAGGATTACTTGCCCATCGCTTAGATAATGGACGTTAGGACTTTAAAAAAAACTTATAGTCCAAGACCCAATTGCACAGTACAATAATGTTTGATACGTTGTGGAATTTAACCACGAACTTACTATGAGTAAACTCTAAATTGTGGCTAAATTTACATTAAGAAAACATTATATGAGTTATCTAATAGTTTTTTTTAATGTTTTGTGGACATTGACATTTTACTACGTAGTCGGCTGAGTACAAGTTGTTTGAATTTTAACTTGTACTTAGTAGGTACGTACAAGTTAAATCAAAATGCGTTTTCCAACTAGACCGAGTTGCAGAATAGTTTTAAATGTTGTCAAATATATCGCAGAATAAACTCATGGCTGCACTTTTTATTATGGTATCTCTAAAATAATTTATGTATGGGTTAACTTATGAATAACTCGCAAAACAAAACTGCTGTAGCGGTAAGCCATGCAGTTAACTAACTAAACATAAAACTTAAAATTAATGACTACCTACAAGTTAATTTAAAAATACGTTGTACAACTGGGTCCTCTTATAATACTACACGCTATAAAATTTCTAAATTTCCTAACGTACCCGTCATTAAAGTATTAGTTTTATCTACAATAATGATACATCTATGTAGAAATATAATGCTTAAACAACTGAAAACTACATAAAAATTAAAATCAATTTTTGAGTACATTCAAATTTACATCATTAAAATTTTATCACCCGAAATGTTTGCTTAATCAATCAATTGAGATAGCAAAATTGAATACTGAAGAATTTATGACATGCCATTATTGTCCTCATGTACGATAGTTTTTGCGAAAAATATAGGTTATATAACTTCATGGTACTAGAAGATAAGTCATCGCAATTCCGCAATTTTTAAGACGTTTTACCATCCAATTTATCAGTTTCTTTTAAAATCAAACGAAATTCTTACTGGTTACATACATGCTTTTAAATTGATTGAGAGTAATTCAATTTGTAAAATACATATGGCAAAATCGTGCTCATTTTCCTAATTTGCATAGCGGCCATATTTGATGCCACAGGCATCAATTTCTTACTATTTAGTGCTATGGGGAGCTGATACTAAATCATTCTGTACAATTATTCATCCGATTTGTCCGGTTATAAATTGAAATTGTACAACGATTCGAAGATGTTTAATCAATTTTAGATAAAATTAGCGAAATTTTCGAAGCGATAAACTCAATGTTAATGAAGTCCAAAAATTGTCATTTGCCCAACTTTGACACTGGCAATCAACTGGAAATCTTAATAACTGCGAATTTGTCCGGTTCCATTTGGACAGATCGAGATACCAACTTTCTGACAGACCCAAATTGATGATAATAGAAGAAAATTTAGTTGTGTCATTTTTTAGCTAAAAGATCGATATTTTGAGAAGTGTACCAACCGTAATGCCTATGGTGGTAGAGGCGCTTTGTTGGTCAAATAACAAATGTATACATCTGACGTAATTGTTACGTCATATCAATACACTTGCATACATGAATAAATTGAACTCATTTTCCATATTTTGCCATATGAGTTGTTTTAGATAAATGAAAAGGTAAGGGTTACGAACAATGGTCGATCTCATGATTCCTATAAAGAATGCCAAGAAAAGAGTCGGACAAACACGGATCCCTGGACACACTAGAGGTGAAATCAGGTGCCAAGGAGTAAGGAGTAAACATCCCCTGTTGACCGGTCACTAACGGCATGATCCCTATACCTATCTTGATCTCTAAATGGAGTTATCCGTAGTCAATTTAAGTGTGTACTGTGCACGGTCTTGCAATAGATATAGATACAGTCTTACCTGCCTTAGTGACCCACTGAATTAAAGGAAAACCTGTCTTATGTGACCTAAATTCTGGTTCCCATGTTTTTCCTATATAAATTACCTGAATTAAGAGACCACCTGTCATATATGACCCTTTTTGCTCCTTCCCTTGGATGGTCTCTTAAAACAGGTTAGACTGTATAACGTAAGGCTATACAGTCAAAGAGCACCGAGCCACCCGAACAGAATACGAACATGCTCACCACTACACGACTTTTCATCTTCTAGAATTCGAATGACAGAATTTTCTCCCATCATTCGCAGATTTATCACCTATTTCCACGGGACAAGACTTCCTTGTTAACCCCTAGGGTGATGACAAGCTACACGCGCTTCCTCGGAAGTGCAACATCACTTTTGTTTGACGTCACACACGGTCGCTTCAAACGTGAATGAAACCAAGCCAATTTAATACAAGCATGAAACATCATTTAAAAAGTTGACGACACTTTAATCTGAATCAAATTTATTTATAAATATGAATTGAATTCATTTAATTATACCCCAATTTGATGGACTATTTTTGTGTGTGAAAGCATAAGAATGAAAAATAGGTCATCGATGAGGCTCACTTGCATCTCTTGACTGTATTCTTACGCAATTCAACTCTTGGTCATGTTTTTTTCAGACGGTAGGAATGTAAATTTAATGACGAGAGAAAACTAATCATCTCCTCCATTGAGGGTATGACAGAGGACTCGTAGTCCTCGGGGTAAGATTTTTGAAAAGCAAACCCTCGGCAAGCCTCGGGTTTGATATTCACGAATCTTACCCCCTCGGACAGAGATCCCTCTGTCATACCGTCAAGGTAGGGAAAGATTATATTAATCTATAAGTGATAAAATAACCGTAATATATAAGAATTTATCGACATTTATCGTGTACACGGGTGTAAATATTTGCTCTTCCTCAAATTGAATCGCATCAATAGCTATGGGAGTAGCACATCACCATTTTCCATGCTGTAAAACAGTATATCTCTAAAAAGTATCTCTCGGAGTAATTTTGCATTTTCCCAGTGGGAATCGTTAAATACATAATGAATAACTATTTAGAAAACGTTCACTCAACCAAAAAATGCATTAAAATACATATGATACAAAATTCTAACGGTTGTCACAAATGATAATATTATATCTTAAATCGCACTTATCTTGCAGAATAAATTCAGAATCAATATCAATGACATGCCCATAAAACCGAGAAGTCAATATTTTTCATCGCTGAATACTTTCTGAATAATTATTAAAGATAATTATTACTCTATATATCCAGAAAAAAATTTTTGTGTGATTTATGTCAGCAATTCCTCTTGTAAATACTTGTTAACATTATTGTTCGTTACTCTGCTTTCCTGCTTAGCTTGAAGTAGCCATCCACATTGACAGATCTAAAATAGTAGTTTTTGTGTCATGTTAAAGATATTCCGTTTCTAGATGCATTCTTTAGTTTACTTTTTCCACCTACAATTTTGTTCAACAGCTTTCCTTGGCTTATTATTTACAGTGGTAACGACACCCAAATCAATTTATATCATAATTTCTTGTAAATTCAAAGTATATGAACTGTAACGTTCTTCAGGACAGGTGAATTTAAAATTGTCGGTTGTACCGAAAATGTAATCTCGATTTCCTAGTTTTTGACAACAAAGATGACTGTTGTGGCCCAATTGGTTGCAAACTGGAGGTAATCTGGTTAATGATACATGTAATATTATCTGCATGGTTCTGTAATGGAGTCACTCGAAAAACGGCTACTACAATTTTGGGCAAAGTAGCAACGAAGTTAGTCTACTGTACGTTAAAATATAAATTAAAAGCACAAATAAACCGAATTATCCCTAGTCACGTGACAACTGCGTGAAATGCTGCATATTTCCTATAGGTAATTAACGCCTTCTTCAAAATAAAAGAAATACTGATATGATGAAAATGGCAATATAAAGGAGAGACAGTCAATAGACATTTAGACCAATACAACGGCTGGTGGTTTTATCGTGTAACGTCCCACCTGAGAATCTTTTATTTATATTGAAATGTCAACGAGTACCAAAAGTACGGATTTTACGCCAAAACATTCTCGAATAGCTGTAAGTTTCAACAATGGACTAGGAATGGTTTATTTAATTAAAACGATTACAAATATAAAAGTGAATATAGATATATACTGTAAATCCGGGTTTTTTTTGCGATATTTTTATTTTCGCGTAATTACGCGAGAGCACCTACTCGCGAAAATAAGTCTCGCTTAATATACAACCCTTAGAAAAATGCTCAATACAACATAAACTAAGCATACTTAGCAAGCAAACACGCGAAAATAAAGTGTCGCGAATGACTGCATGGCTACCAATTCGCCAAAATAAAATTCCGCGAAATTTTCTCGATTTACAGAAGTATTGGCCTTGCTTAACTGAAATTAACATCCCAGAGCGATATTATTATTGGTGAAATTTGAGGCAAATGCAATAATTATGATCAAATTGAATCTGACTGTTCTTCTCATGCGTGTTAAAACCCCTATGGTAGATTAAATTGTGCATTTTTTTCTTATCCCTTGAGGTCCATAATCAAATATTAAATAATTGAATGTGCCGGTTTGTTTATCAGGATCAAATGGGCGTTTGATTTCTCTTTTTTTTTAAATAAAGGCTACCTATTGTTGTGTAAATGAATCCAAGCCTTCTATATTTCAATACAAAACTTTACTAGAGGATATCATTAATAAAACAGTATCTGCTGTACCCATCGACATCGACAAGAGAAGAAAGCTTTCAAAAGTCTGAATATATTTATCCACGGTGTGCATACATGTTTATACATACACATTTGAAGAAGATACCACGGGGACGTTCAAAATTCATAAAGCTGACGAGAGACAACAACATACACAAAACAATAAGAGACAACATTGCAAACGGTAGCACATATAAACAAAAGATAGAGTAAAGTTGACCCCACAAACACCGGGGTGAGTTCAGGTGCTCTACAAGGGTAAGCACCTCCTGCTCCAAGCGCGGCATCGTCGTGTCACCAAAGTTTCGAATACGGAAATGGGTCTAATCTGGTAATAGCGATAACAAAAAGACGGGATTATGTGTACGACAAGGAGATCGCATCCTTCATCTTATCTAACAACTTTATAATTAATGTAACGGTCAACTAGGTCATGATGGCGTCCGTAAAAAATTCAGTGATGACTTCAGTCTAACTATTAGGAAACCTTAGTTCTGCAGCTTCCTTGTCAACAGCAACCCTCTATGAAGGAAATTCTGATAGAAAGCGCGTGCTCATTGATATCTTGAATGTAAATGTAACAGTAGGTGTTGGCACGTTAAGAGCCCTCCCTGCTCTACGGCCATAAGTGCTGAGCATAGGCAAATTTTTTCGTCCTTCACCGACGCATGGTGACGTCTCCATTTGAGTGAAATATTCTTCAGTTGGACGTTAAACAATAATACAACAGCAACAGCAACAACAACCGGTATGAAACATGTCAGACAACATTCGACCCAATAACAGATCGTATCGGCAAACCAGACCATTGTACCGACCGTAGAATTTACGAAAACCTGACATAAACCATCATAAGGTCGATCTATCACAGGCATGCGTAGTAAATTATACCTTACAAATAAATTGCTGGAGACTTTAGTTAACTATTTCAATTACCATGACCTCGGGCCGATTTAAGTAAATCCTTCTCCATTCCGACGAAGCAAAGTCATTGGTATCGATGTGCAGTGGGTATGCAATGTATCGTCGATGCAATGTGACAATAATTGATTATGTAATCCCTGCACGGTCAAGTGCATGTACTTCACAAATCGTTAGGTTGTTGTTGTTTTATTGTTCTTTAACGTCCCCCTCAAGAATATTTCACTTATATGGATACGTTACCGTGAACCGGTGAAGGGCGACAACTTTGCCTATGCTCGGCACTTATGACTGTAGTGT
Source organism: Pinna nobilis (assembly GCA_016161895.1). Lineage (NCBI taxonomy): Eukaryota > Metazoa > Mollusca > Bivalvia > Pterioida > Pinnidae > Pinna > Pinna nobilis. The sequence goes on from JACSZP010011086.1 coordinate 9,970, forward strand.
AGGGAGGGTTCTTTAACGTGTCAACACCTACTTTGACACGGAACCTCGGTTTTCATCCGAAAGCCAGGGACGACCAACCGCAGAGTTGCGCTACGCGGATTCGAACCCCGCACCATCTGATTCGAAGTCGAACACGCTAACCACTCGGTCAAGGCGGCCCGTCTAATGGATTTCAAACCATATCAGGTATATTGTTTCTTATTTATAAATTCTGACAGCAAGATACTTTTTAAAGAGAAAATAAAAAAAACTGATTTATCGAAAATTGAGCTAAACTTGCTGTAAGTATTTAGAGATAATTAATTAGAAAATAAAACTATGAGGTCTGCTTTCGTTTAATTTTGTTTTTTCCGATTCCCTTGTCTTGATTTCCAAACAATTACTTTTCAATTCAAAGATGTTAATCTTTTCACTCCCACAGACCATAATAGACCGGTCCAAGACAATGGTCCAAGACAGTGAAAAAGACTATACCATTTGGATACCTAGGGTTGAACGAGGGAAGGTAAAATCAAAGCGGTACCGAAGGATATTCAAAACTCGACGTCCTAAAAATATGACGAATCTAGAATAATGACGGTCTCAACATGGAAACCAATAATAAATTCAAATCCCTGACAGGATGAGAGCAGGTGTCTGGGTGGAGTCATTGTCCCCTTTGGCATGCCACGCCAATCTCAAATATTACACGGAAACCCTACGAGTTCGGTAAAATGTTGATTTCGGTTGAAAAAGTCATGTGCTCTTGATATAACCAGTAAAAGATGGCCACTGTAAATGGCCATGCTCAAGTATGTCACCCAGCACCCTAGAAATGAGAACCTCATATTGTTTAACGAATTTACCGTATCGACCACAAAACTCCGTAGTGACGTTTTGAATCGTTCAACAACGTTAAATCATTTCTCCACGCACTGGAGAGTACTCTCAGCCTCCAAACTATACACAGCAAGTTGATGATTTTCACAGTTGAGTGATCTTCAATTTAGCAGACAAAAGTATCCAATTAAAAACCATGCGCAGTGACGATATTACAGCCCTGTTTAAACACAGCATGCAATGGAGTGAACACATTTTTTAATGAATTATTTCGTAGCAGGCATCGTGTTATCGCGTGTTTGTTCCAGGAAAGGGTTGTGATCGCCGTGGCACGAACAACAGGTATAAATGGGTTTAATAAATCAAATGACCTTGATTCTTGTTTTAAATGGGAATACAAAACAAACAAATTAACAATACCAACACATAAATCCCTTATGTTTCAGTGTAGCATAACAAAGAGACGCATGATACTTCGTGACTGCGAAACTGTAGGAGTAATCCGGATTTTCTTGCAATACAAGATTAACCGGAGAATTTTTATATTTCAGCCTACGTCTCTGGTTTCCGGTTATTCGTTCTGTTTGAACCAATTTCCGGACAATTGTTATTATTTGCTTTTCTTTGAAAGTTTAAAAGTTTACTGTCTATTGTCATCTCTTTGTTTTGTGTTTTCAAATTGAAATGATAAACGTTGTGCAATTACAGGACACTGAATACATTTATTGGCCAAATGATGACCTCAACACTCACAATTGTACAGGAAATGAACTAAGACTGATACAATATTTTTTTCCTCCGAAAGTACAAGGTTGATATGTTTATAACTTTTTAAGATTGATTTTTCATACCACACCAATATTTGTTTTGTATTTTTCAAAGCGATATTTTTTGGTGATGGAAAAAAATGGAATCCAAATAAATGAACAAAATTGGTTCGCTGTGAATCATCAATAATTAAGTACAACTGAAAATAAAAGCGGGCGTTCAAACTGATTTCATTTAATTTGTTTTTATTTCTGAATAGATTTTCAAAATCATATCATTAAAATGAATGGCTGTTGTTCCTCGTGTATTTTTTTAAAAAAAAAAGAGTTAAAGTAAATAAAACAGGTATTGCGCGATGCTTGTAAAGTTCATAAAATGCTTTACTGCCGAGTTGGTTTTTTTTTCGTAAAAACTTCAGAACTAATAATTTGATCCACTGTTTTGTAAGCTACTTAAATACCAAATAGTTACTGAAATACCATTTTACTGTGACATTTAGAATCACTTGAAAATAAAATGTAAAAAACAAAAAAAAAATTGATTGATTGATTGAACATTTCATCATGCATATACGCAAATAAGTAAAATTCGACACCAGATGCAGATGAAGTGCAACTAATTTGGCCTATGTTCGGCACCAGTGTCAAGCTTAGGCAAATATATATCCATTCATTGGCGCATGGTAGCATCTCCTAATAAGGGAAGGTTCTTGTGTGGGTGGGAATAATACAGACAACCAAAAATTAACAAAGGATTTTAAAACTGAACATCGTGTGATATTTTCTATGTAAATAGAGAAATTTATAGCACTTTTTACATGTACACTCTGAAAGTATAAATATCAAATCTAGTAACCTTAAATGTCATTTGGAAAAATAGTTCACGGAAATGATTCAACTGAAAGTTTATCTAAATGGTGCTGAAAAAGTAGGAGAATCACGCTGAAAAATGACGAACTAATAGAATACAATCCAGAAATGAAAAAAACAAATATTCATAAAGAAGTACACATGGCTAACTTATGGTAGATGGGGGGCCTCCGTGGCCGAGTGGTTAGCGTGTTCGACTTCGAGCCGAGGGGTCCGGAGTTCGATTCGCGCAGCGCCATCCGCGGTTGGCCGTCCCTTTCTTTCGGATAAGACAGTAAAAACCGAGGTCCCGTGTCACAGTAGGTGTTGGCACGTTAAAGAACCCTCCCTGCTCTACGGCCAGCAGTGCCGAGTACAGGCAAAATTTGTCTCCCTTCACCGGCACACGGTGACATCTCCATATGAGTGAAATATTCTTGAGTGGGACGTTAAACAACAACGCAACAACTATGGTAGATGAATCTATGTTTCATTGTCTCAGACGCCAACTCTAACTTGGACTTCGATATTTTTCAGTCCAGTCTCTAATATTAGGTATTCGTGTTTGGGTTTTATTTTCTATTTATTGTTGTTGAGCGTTGATACAAGAATCTTTCTTTGATATAGAGTGGTCACCTTTAGCCAGTGCAGTTCTATAGATTTGGGCTATTCTCGGCACTTATGGCCACTAAGCAGTGAGTTTAGGGTTATTTAACGAGCAGTCACTTACTGTAACACGAGACCTCGAATTTGTGTTTGGAGCTACACTTGTACCCTTTGCATGACATATCAAAGTATAAAATCTAGGTGAAGAAAGAATACTACTAAAACTTAAAGAGACATTTGAAGCTAAAAAATATTATTAGTGCACACCTATCTGCCATGAGTTACACTTGTGTGAGCTATGATCAAGTCCAAAATCCAGAATGACCTTGACATTTGACCATGAGACAAGGTCGGCGTCAATCCTTTATCATGAGGTTTACATTTTGTAAGTATGACCTAAATTCATGAAAGGGTTTAGGAAGTATGACGGACGGACAAAACTTTGACTTCATGTTCAAAGAGATATGTGTCGGGGAACAAAAAAAAAATGCCTGAAGACTTTAAGGGAAATAGAAGTTGTAGTAGTGTGATAACAAAAAAAAAACAAAAACAAAACAAAATATCCTTGACAATAATTATTTTGTTCCCCAGTGCCGGTTAATCAATGAAAAAATATCTTATTACACGGCGTATGAAAAGTATAAAACATTTATCGAAAAACTATAATACTGTCACCCGTTTATGTTCATTAATTGAAAACGGAGACCATGGCTGCTTCTGATGATTACTGTAATCGTTGTTGGATACATGATCAGGGTATATTCTTTAAACTATGGATTTTTCTGCCGGGGTGTTCCCTTTTATATTGTGGATACCTACTGACATGAATGTGATCTGTGTATAATAAGCTTTTTACGGAAGTTTTTAATGGTTGATGGGAGAATCTTATTTGTTTTTTTTTCTCGCCACACTTGACAATCTTTCAGCCATAAGGAAAAGACAATTTTATTATTATTTTATTGGTGGAGGAAAAAACCCGGTTCCAAATGAGGAAACTAGGTAGAAACCAACGACCTCCCGTAAATAAACTGGCAAACTTTCCCACATAATCAACTGGGGCACTAGCAAGGCTGAAACCCGCGATGATAAAAGGAAAGAGACTAAATGGTGTAAGGCGCAATGTTTTAACCATTTGTCATGGAGGCAACGAGGATGGGAATCTCATTAAATAATTCAATGTTCCAGTCTCAAAAACTCTGGATGAAAACTTTGAGTACGACCAAGTATAGTAACTTCCTTTCACAAATCTTGAGCTAAATCATGACCATTTCACCCACCTTGAAGTTTTACTTAAATAAAGAGTTTCCAAGGAACATTTTCAAAAGATTGAAAGTGCGGCATTCTAATTAAGTCGCTACTCTTTCAAAACACCTGGTCCCATTCCAAACTTAGTACTGTAAAGGACCTCCGGATATATCCCAATATCCAGAGATACGTGAACTTTTAAATTTGAGACTGGTACTGTAGATTTCTTTAACTTCGCGCATAGCACATTTCGCGAAAATATCTTCCTTTGTCTATTCGCGAATATCTGAATTCGCGTTCATAAACCAGAAACATTTGAATTCGTGACCTTTCCTAGTGTTAAAAGTATCAATCATATACGTGCCTTTCTAACAAATGAAACATGCATGTATTTTATTATCGTTTCACGGACAGTGATACCAACGAAATATCATTCAACAACAAATACATTCTGTGAGATCGGAAGAAACTAAAAAAGAAATGTCATGGATGGGTAAAAAAAAATTGGGGAGGATGAATGGACTAGCTATGCTGTAGATGCCTGTTATATGCTACTTATATGCGAAAATAAGGCAATAAATGTGTATGAAATTACATGAGAAATTTTAATTCGCGTTTGATAAGTCTCGCGAATTACGCTAAAATATATTGCACGCGAAATAAAAGTAATCTACAGTGATATTTCTTAACTTTTCATGTTTATTAGGACTTGGATTTTCGATCATACCTTGGTAGGCCTACTTCTACAATATTATTTTATTCCCAATTAGCATTTACACAAGGCCAACTTAACTTGCTTTCTTTCATACTTTTCCATAATATCTAATTTTTATAAAATACATTAATGATCTAACGATTGGATAGTTTCCTACAGATAGAGTAAGAGCATCTAGAGTATTATCGAGTGTCGGTTGAGTTCGGACGGGGTTTACAAAACCAAGAAGCCCTGAAAATTTTATCGTTCTGGCAACTCAAGATTCTGGTAAAATCTCAAATTGTCAAATTCAAAACAAGGGCATTCAGGAACAACTTTCACAACTACTTTGAATGTAACGAGAAAGTAGACGTGTGAATAATTAAATTCAATATCGTAAATCGTCTTTGTGCTCAGTTTAAGTTAATTAAGCAAATTCATGTAACGACTTTTTGTTTTCTTGTATTTGAGATAAACAAATGTCTTTGAAGGGCCTCGAATTTATCTATCCCCGACATTTTATGCAACTATGAAGTGAAGGGTCTTTTGTCTTGCCGACATTCACAGTGGCACGGGGTCTCACTACCATTTTTCCCGTGCAAACCATTCACAGCGGCCACCTTTTGCTAGTCAGATCAAGTTGTTGTATTGATGTTTAACGTCCCACTCAAGAATCTTTAGCTAATATGAAGACGTCACCATGTGCCGATGAAGGACGACAAATTTTGCCAACCCCCGGTACTGCTGGCCGTAGAGCAGGGAGGGTTTTTTAACGTGCCAGCACCTACTGTGACACGGGACATCGGTTTTAACTGTCTCATCGAATGACAGGGGCGTCTAACCGTGGAGTGGCTCAGTGTGTTTCGAACCCCGGACCCTTCGATTCTAAGTCGAACACGCTAACCACTCGGCCACGGAGGCCCGATAGTCAGATCAAGAGCAATATGACTTTTTCAACCGAAATCGATACTTTACCGAACTCGTAGGGTTTCTGTTGAACATTTGCGACGGGTATGGCATGCCAACAAGGGAACCTGACATCTTCCGGTCACGTTATTCCACCCTATCAGGAATTTTGCAGTTGTTTTCCACGTTATGACCGTTATTAATCTAGACTTGTCATATTTTAGGGCTTAGAATTTCAAATATCCCTTGGTTCCTCTTCAATTTTATTTTAAGCGTACGACAGTGGATACCTTTGTCGACGGCCTAGTTTATGTACGATCCGATGCGGTTATGAATCTGGACATTCCCCACGAATTCCTAATTTGCTGGGCAACGATGGCAAACGTTAAATATATAGTTTTCTAAAACAGTTACCAATTGTGCCCATTATGCCTATTTTGGAAACTGACAAATGCAAATATGTATGGTAAAATTACAACAAATATGTCAATTATGTCAATTCATCTATGTTTCGTAACTTTACATAAACAATGAGGTAGTAATGGGAGTCCTTCAAAAGTAACTTGTCAATCAATTTCTTATTGTTTTGATACCCTTTGATTAATATTAAAGTAATTGTTTAAATGCCAATCGAAAATGTAAAGCTGTTGCAAATGCAATTAAAAATTGTAAAGTGTCTGGAAAAGGATGTATGATTCAAATTGTTGTTTTAAACGGGAAAAAACAAAACAAAATATCGGTTCTATAATGTTTATAAATGAAAAAAGCTATCAGCAACATTTAGAGTCCAGGTTGTGTCAAATATTTTTATAAGCATCCTGTTATAATGAAACAAAATTGATTTGTTTTAGTAGAATTTTACATCACATGAAACATTGCTGATGCACATTTTCTGACTTGGTGTGAAATCGCAAGATACATTGATAAAGATTTAGGGCTCCCGGCGGGTGTGACCGGTCGACAGGGGATGCTTAATCCTCCTTGGCACCTGATCCCATCTCTGGTATATCAAAAGGTCCATGTTTGTCCAACTCTTTAAATTGTATACCTTATAGAAATTATGAGATCGTCAATAGGTCTTGTTAACATGAGTTTTGTTGAAACATAGTTTCAAACTGTTTCAAAATAATTATAAATGATAACCGAAAACACTGTCTACAAATGATTTAATATATCGTCGAGTTATGATTTTAGGCGAGTGATTCAAATGTTCCGTGTGCATACACATTTTTGGGGGTTGTATGAGGTCTCAAATTTTTACGTTCGGTTGACACAAATAACGTATAACTGGGTCAGAACAAAAAAGGAATTTAGAATCACGTGAAAAGACCGGTAACGGTAGAAATAAACTTCATTTGTATTTCCGTTTCCCGAATTATCAAATAATAATTAACATTGTATTAGGACAATAACAAACCTATAGGAAACAATTTTGAGTTGTTTTCGGTAGTAATTGGTTCCTCGGTCTCTGATCACATGATTGTTACATGGAAGTTCTTGACAAATGGTGGTTAATGCTGTTGTTAACATGGTTCATTTTAAAAATTGATTTCTTTTACTGGATAGGGTTTCGTCGCTTTCACAACGACATGCTTTGTGGTTCAAGATACTTGTGTTGCAAAAGTTTTAAAAAAATGTTTATTTGCGGCAAAAGAGACACATTTTCGAATTTAATTTTATTAACCTCCGTGCAAATTAAGAATACCCGAAATATTGTTAATATTTCGAAAAAAACAATACTTTTATCTTTCTATTATCATAACTTTTCATCATTCATTTGTACAATAACGAGGCTTTGAAGGTGTTTTGACGGAATTTACCGAGAAATGACGAGAATTGTCGAATGAGAATGAGCTTTGACGGAAGCGGGCAAAATTTACTCAAAGCCAGTATACTTTTCGATGTGGATCGGTAATTCTTTCTAATAGTCATACATTTTAGATGTCAGACTTGTTTCATGATAGCACAGAAGATATAATAAATCGAAAGTAAAGGTATTACAATATTTCAGTAATAAAAAATTAATTCATCTGGAAGCAGTACGCTTTTGTTAAAGAGTCATAGACATGTTATAAAGACATATGGATGATAATAAAAAACCAAGCCTACCTTGACACGGTATTTAAATGTTCTATTTCAAGGCTATAAACAAACGCCAGCTACGAAACAACTTAAAAACTGATGGAGCGATATTTTTTATGATATCACACTCTGGTTCCGGGTAATTTAATGAATACACCATTAAAGAATCTAAACAAAGGGAACATAAAAATAATTTCGATTGAATGGATTTTGGAAATTAAACACGTTTTCATATACATCAGCAGCAATTAGTGGGAGCAATGGTATTTGCTCTCTAAATTTTAAAGTTGGTAATTTTACAGTACAAATAAAGAAAAATTTAATACTGGACCCGAATCTGTCCGTCTTTTTAAATCTGATCCACTTTTTAAAACCCCCTAACAAATGCTACTTTGAGTCTTCAGTTTTATCTATATCCTCCGTATTTTGCAACGGGGAGCGTTTGATTAAGCATGTATTAGAAAATGTATAAAAGTATTTCAAGTGATGGAAAAATTTCATAATAAATTTTCAAATCATAGGTTGAAATCGATTTTTAAAGTGACAATTGTCTTAATTATTATGTAGTGTTTTCAGAACAGCCAAGATCGCAAATGCCGCTTTCTTCCCAAAATTTCTTCCGGTTCGCAAAGCGAAAACGCTGATTATTATGTCGTACTCTAAGTATTATTATAATACATGGTCTGGGATATCATTTATGTGGAAATGGTAATTAGAAACTTCTGTCTCTCATTGACTGAGATTTACTGTAGAACAGATAATTTCAGCTCCAATAGATGCATCGATATTTTTTTAATCAACTCATATATCAGAATAACTGCACTCAAAACGCTCACTGAATACCAAGCTTACATTAAAAGAAATTGATACTTAGGCAATAAATCGAAATTGTTTTTGAAATATGAGTCTTAATAAATTTCGAGTTTGTGCATACATGCCCCTTACTAACAATAATGATAGCTTAACGAAATTCTGAGTACTAAAACGAGAAACGAAAGAATTATAGCTAAATGAAATTCTAAATTAGAGAAATCGAAAAAACATCTCAATTGCTGTAATATACTAAATATATGCAGGTTTTGCATCCGATTTGAGTAAAAACACAAAAAGTGCATCTCAATTACTTGCTTAAAATTTTGATTGAGACAAAAACAAAGCCCTGCCAAATAGTTCACTTAAAATCAAGTTTCTATGTAAAAGCAACGAAAAGAAAAAACACGTACATTTCAAAACGAATCAACTACAAAAAATTAATATACCAAAAGACAAAACTTACCGATCATTTTCAAATCAATCCGAACACTAGCAGACGAGACAATATAATGATAAAGTCATCAATATAACACGACAAATACCACTAACACAACATGCATATTTCATCAGCCAAAGCTCATGCGTTTAATTTAATTCTGATGTATCAAGTGTCAACACGCTTTTAAACACACACTTTTACAAAGATATATCGATATTCTATTACCGGCCACAATGACTTCTTTATTTTACCAATGATGAGGAGGTTAAACTAGCTCATGTATACACAGGTACGAGTGTTGTAGATAAAACAAACGGATAATTGAGTACATGATTATGTTCACATAAACACGGCAATGGGGTATAATGCCGCGTAGGAAGATTCAGTAACGGTGTAAAAATAATATGATTTGTTGAAATTTCCATCATCATGCAGGACACCTAATCTCTTTCTCGTTGGGATTCGCGAATGTTTTATATGTTGGGACCGCTCGTATTCTTACATAACCCTTGTTGATGCTTCATCATTTTTAGCTGCGACCCTTTCAATCGAAGTAATTTCACTTAATGGTAAACTTTCTAGGTACGTTGATGTTTTGTCGTTAGTTTCTATACATGGTTAGATCTATAACTTCGTGCCTCCGTGGCCGAGTGGTTATTGTGTTCGACTGCGAATCGAAAGATCCGGGTTCGAGCCGCGTAACGCCACTACGCGGTTGGCCGTCCCTGTCTTTCGGATGAGACAGTTAAAACCGAGGTCCCGTGTCACAGTAGGTGTTGGCACGTTAAAGAACCCTCCTTGCTCTACGGCCAGCAGTGCCGAGCATAAAAAAAATGTGTAGCCCTTCACCGGCATACGGTGACGTCTCCGTATGAGTGAAATATTCTTCAGTGGGACGTTAAACAACAATACCATACAATACCATACCTTCTTTATCTTCACCAATACCCAAAATGGGTACTCTGCTCACCTCTTTCTTGAAAATGTTGATATGTCATGAAACTCTGTTTCTCATTTGGAAAAAAATAATGTAAGTTTATGCCTGTTGGTTAACGTGTTCGACTTCGAGTTTTGAAGTCTGTGGTCCGAGCCCGATCAAAGTCGCGGTTCGCCGTCCCTATTTTTCTGATGAGACCGTAAACACCGAAATCCAGTGTCACACTAGGTTCTGGCTCGTTGAAGAACCCTCCCTGTCGCCATTGGTGCCGAGCATAGACAATATTTGTCGACCTTCACCGACACATAATGACGTCTCAATATAAGAGAAAGGTTCTTAAACAACAATACAAATGACCAATAAATGTTCTATATTGTGCTAACTCCCAATTTCGATAACGTCCAGTCTTCGACGATGAATTTAAAAACATTACAAATTTACGATCGGTCGTGAAAAAGGAAACGGGCAAATTGTCTTGCCCGATAGGTGAATGTCACCGTGGTTTCGCGATAGAATGCGAACCTTCATGTCGTGAGGTCATGGATTCGAACCTTAGCGGGGAGAGTGTGGTTTTTCCTTTCTCTTGGATGAGAGATCAAAAACCGAAGTCTCCCTGACTCGAGCCACCAACCTGAAAGCGAACACGCTAATACTTAACAAATATGACTCTCACTAAGCCATGAATGTATCAAACTTTACTGAACACTGAAAGTCTATATTCAAATAAAAGAAATATTTGGCAACATTATACATACAAATGACATTTGAAATACATTTATTGAAATATTTCCAGATGTTCTTAAAGGAGAATAATTAACGTAGGTTAGATATTTCATATACAATTAAACTTTTCATCTCCTTGCTTGTTTCTACGCTTCAAGAACCAATATTGAATTGCAAACTTGTTTGAAGAATTAGTGTCGAGTAACGACAACGAAATATTTACTTATCCATGTAAAGAACTTTTTTTATTCAAGACATTAAAATACCTTTTTGATAAAAAGCGTATGTTATGAAGCATGATTCAGTCATGTGTCATTTAGCAGTGTCTAGAATCAACATCAATCAAGATCATGAATTAGTCAATACATTAGAAAAACTAAAAGGGAATGCTACACTACACACACAACAGTAATTGGACTGATACGCCAAGGGTATATACTCCTTACCAATACAAAATAAACAAATTTGTGTTTTGTCTGTGGTTAAATTTATTTTACAAAACATTGGCTAAAGGACATGAGAAATACTATCAAATACAGACTAACCTGTTTTAAGAGACTATCCAAGGGAAGAAACAAAAAAGGTCACATATGACAGGGACAGGTGGTCTCTAAATTCAGGTGATTTATATAGCCATATAACCATGCATTTAGGTCACATAAGACAGGTTGTCCTTTAATTCAGGAAGGTTTGATTGTATCAGGTGAAATACAAATTTAAGCCTACAGAAGAAAAGAGAGATTAAGGGTAAATGCGTGTTTAGTTATTAGTATATAAGGCTTTACTGGTATCGAATCGAGTTCGATACCAGGAACCTTATTCCCAAACTATGGGGAAATTCCTGAATTGCTGGGTTTACGGACCGTTAACGCAAAGTTTGCGGAAGTCTTACTTCGAATTCACAAAGACGGCAAGAAAGACATGCCACAAAGTGTAAAGGTGCGGAATTATAGTACCTTTACGGGTACGGTCAGTTTATTGATGCTTTGTGTATAGGGTCCCAGATTGGGAAACCACTGTTGTACTGTCCTTATCCCGATATCGTAGAATCAGATTCTGGACTTTACGCAAAAACAAGACAGAAAAGAATCAGTCGCTCTGCCCTTTGGCCTGAACCCAATGAATTGAATTGAATTGATGTTTTAACGTACCACTCAATAATATTTCACTCATATGCAGGCGTCACCGTGTGCCGGTGAAGCGCCACAAATTTTGCCTATACTCCGCACTGCTGGCCGTAGAGCAGGGAGGGTTCTTTAACGTGCCAACACCAACTATGACTTGGGACCTCGGTTTTTACTGTCTCATCCGAAAAACAGGGACGGCCAACCGCTGAGTGGCCCTGCGGGATTCGAAGCCCGGGCCCTCCGATTCGAAGTCGAACATGCTAACCACTCGGCCACGGAGGCCCCCGCCTGAACCCAGGACCTTCTGGTAGATTGCCGACTACTCTTGTGGACGGTTCTTGCTTGCATTATCATACAATGGTTTGCCAAATTATTCTTGGAAAATATTTTATGATGTATTTAGGCATCTATATCAAAGCATGATTTTGCAATCAAGGAAATTTGGAAATTTACACTGATGATAATTACAACAAAGGTTACAAATATTAATTGAAGGATATTTGACAAGTATTGACCCTGAAGAATTATTATCTATGTAATTGATTGAAAATATGAAAATATGCCTTCATATCCCTTATAATTCAATAACTCAAGTAATTAATTATCGAACTCTGAATCATAATTCAATTGGTTGTTAGAATATAAGGTGTAATTAGATCTACCCTGTGAATTAATATTTTAGTGTTTGTTTATTGATGTTTGTAACTTCATTTATTAGCGCCATGGGTACATTCTCGTAGCCAATGCAAATTAGCAAAATGGCGCTTTTTCTATTCTCACAATTATCTGTTTGATAATTTAATCAATAAATTGATGTTTGATTTAGAAAAAAAATCTGAATATATGAGTAAGTTTTGTTATTTTCCTTACTTGACTGAAATTCATATTTAGTCTTTTTCATTTTTTTTTCCATCTATATTTTTTATCTAGATTTAAATTAACGCATGGATCTTTAATCGTACTGTTATCCCTATCATAATGGAAGAATAACAATATATACATTTTTTGTAATATTATGCTGAATTTGAGTTTCTTAGCAGCCCATATATTAAAAAACCCGGATAGACACATAGAAACTAGTATTTCAATACCTTTAAACATTTATATCTCTAATTTATCTTTGAAACATGAGTTAAATAATCCACAAATTGCATTTAGATTAGTTCTTATCTAATGCAAATTGTAAAACCAAGAAACAAAACAAAAAAATATTGCGTAAAGTAAATGTTTTCCTTTGTCTTACAAGTTTTTATGAAGTGGCATGAAAACATTTTACGTAAACTTATTTTCTCTGTGGAATCATTCTTTGTTAGGGATAGCGAAAGGGATGGCTAACAACTGGTAAAAACACTTTTGACTTTCGAATTTTCGAAACTACGAGACCCCAGCAATATTCTTTTTATTACGCTTGTATTGTTTTTTTATTGATAACTTGGATGAAATATGTGAATTTCTATCTATTTTATCTTTTGCCTTAAATATATATTATGTGTGTGGATACCAGAACTTTTGCATTTTAAATCGCCTTTCGATTTGATATAAATATAGATAATATGACATTTATCTGATTGAAGCAATAAAACGCTATTCGTCAAATTTTACAAGATATGATTTTGCAAATACATTAAGTTTTTTTTAAATAATCTTATAACATACGTTCTGCGGAAAAAAATCTACAAGCCGGGAAATCAAAATCTTGATTGGATCATTTGGAATACTGTATGCATGTTTAATAGGCAAACAAATGACAAACAATTAAAGACAAGCGACTGGAATAGGAATTGACATGCATGTGTACTTTAAACCTATCGGGACAACGTATTCTTCGAAATGAAACGGATACTCCATACGCCTGTAAAAAATCAATAATTCAATACGCCTGTCAAAAATCCATAATTGTACAGTTTACGTAAAAGTTAATATTTTAAAATGTATACCATGCAACAGAGTAATTCACAAATTCTCAAAGGAAAGATAAAATTCAAACCATCTATATGAAATAAACACTATAAAGAACATAAATGATGAAAAATCACAAAGCAGCGGCATTGTTCATCATGATAAAAGTCAGGCTATATTGTTTACCCTATTTTATAAACAGACTTTGGTTATTTATTAAAAATGAAAATGAAGTAGAAAAAAATATACGAAACGCAATGTACTACGTGACTCAGGGTTTGAATTTAAAGACCAGTCTCGCCATGAACAAAAGCGCATTCCATGCGGAATGAGACCAGGTGTTTGGAAGGAGTCAGTATATCCCCCTACCGTGTTACAACAGTTGCAAATGTGCCAAGAAACCCCTTCAAGGTCAGTAAAGTATCGGGACTGGTGTAAAGGTGTTGTATTGATACTAGACCTGAATTACGGAAGGGAGTTGCAGTATACATATATATTCATGCAAAAATACCTATCATTCTTGAGAGGGGGCTTAAAATTGTTTAATGAGCACCCCATTTCTTTCGTGGTGAAGTTTGTTACCATCTGCTACAACCAGGAATATAGCCTGATTGAGTAAAATAGACTTAAAGTCCAGTTCGAATATTTTGTGTAGGCGTCGATTGAAGACTGCAGGCAGAAAATAGATTTAAAGGGCCAAAATTTGTGAAAAAACTGATATCAAGTAACTAAAAAACGAATTGATATTTCTAAATTTAAAAATTGTTTCCCCTATGACGTGAATGATCTAATTCAAAGACAAGTTTACATTTAAGGTCAGTGCAGTCATAAAGGTAACGATGTTTAAAAACCAAAAATATCCTCTTCAAAACGGGAGACAAAGAATTTTCCAATTGGAATTGATTACGAGAAGTCAATAATAATTATAAGCACTGTGTATCAGAATAGCTTTATCATAATCGAGTGAAAATCGTTTGATGAGACTGCTTTGAATCGAGTAGTATGCGTATACTTGACGATACTTGAATACTACGATACTTTGAAGAAAAGAGAATAACAGAGGGTCGATCGAACCTAAGTTCATACTTCCATAGCTTTACTTAAGAAATGAGGGGCCTCCGTGGCCGAGTGGTTAGCGTGTTCGACTTCGAGCCGAGGGGTCGGGGTTCGATTCTCGCAGCGCCACTCCGCAGTTGGCCGTCCCTGTCTTTCGGATGTGACAGTAAAAACCTAGGTCCCGTGTCACAGTAGGTGTTGGCACGTTAAAGAACCCTCCCTGCTCTACGGCCAGCAGTGCCGAGCACAGGCAAAATTTGTAGCCCTTCACCGGCACACGGTGACGTCTTCATATGAGTGAAATATTCTTGAGTGGGACGTTAAACAACAACGCAACAACAACAACAACAGAGAAACTATTGGAAATATGACCGATGCACGCGAGGGTAATATTATGCACGCGAGGGATATATAAAGTTTTGTCACCCTGACACGTGACAGCTCTCTACCAATCACCATCTGTCTTTTATCAATGAGGTATAATAATATTGTTTGTTGTTGTTGCGTTGTTGTTTAACGTCCCACTCAAGAATATTTCACTCATATGGAGACGTCACCGTGTGCCGGTGAAGGGCGACAAATTTTGCCTGCGCTCGGCACTGCTGGCCGTAGAGCAGGGAGGGTTCTTTAACGTGCCAACACCTACTGTGACACGGGACCTCGGTTTTTACTGTCTCATCCGAAAGACAGGGACGGCCAACCGCGGAGTGGC
>JACSZP010011087.1:0-11375 GCA_016161895.1 Pinna nobilis
GGGGGGGGGGTCGATGTTTTCCAGGGGTAGTCCAACTTGTAAAAAGGAAAAACTTGACCCTGTCAAAATGAGAATCTGCAGAAAATTGACCAATATTGGTATATGCTTTGCAACTTCAAGGGGGGCCAAACCAACAGCCCCCCCCCCNNCCCCCCCCCCTCTAGATCCTTGTATGGCAAACATGCTACCTTACAACAAAGGTTGTTCTCTCTAATTATTGTATTCTTGTAGACAACGAGAAAGGAAGAATTTATTGATTTCAATTAACAGGAAGTGGCCTCACCTTGGTTCTAATTAGCTCACAGGAAGTAAGTGTCTATAGCCATGAAATAATGATATACATAAATATGGCGTAATTGACAAGAACGAGGCAGGCCTGCGAGACATGTCTTATAATTATAGCATTATTCAGGATGTAGAAATCCGACAATGTTGTATTATTCATTCTTTTAAAAAAAAGAGAAAACCAGACAAAGGGTCGTTTCAATCTCACAATCAGAAGAAAAACACTGTAGCAAAGGATCCACAATACCACTTTGCCGCTTGTAGAATAACAAAGTCTTCTATGTACAGTGAAGGGGCCTCCATGGCCGAGTAGTTAGTGTGTTCGACTACAAATCGGAAGATCCGGGTCCGAGCTGCTCAGCGCCACTCTGCGGTTTGCCATCCCTGTCCTTCAGATGAGACAGTAAAAACTGAGG
This sequence comes from Pinna nobilis, assembly GCA_016161895.1. Taxonomy (NCBI): domain Eukaryota; kingdom Metazoa; phylum Mollusca; class Bivalvia; order Pterioida; family Pinnidae; genus Pinna; species Pinna nobilis. Next base: position 702 of record JACSZP010011087.1, read on the forward strand.
CACCGTGTCACAGTAGGTGTTGGCACATTAAAGAACCCTCCCTGCTCTACGGCCAGCAGTGCTCAGCATAGGCAAAATTTGTCGCCCTTCACCAGCACACAGTGACGTCTCCATATGAGTGAAATATTATTGAGTGGGACATTAAACAACAATACCATACCATACCATGTACAGTGAAAGCCTTAGTAACCCATTCACCCCTAAAGACACATTTGGACTCACCTTAACCCTTTCACACCTGAAATTTATTGGACTCTTCCTTATGTCAATGATTTAGGCATGCCCACATGTGTATTCAGGGGTGAATGGGTTAATCATAAATTTACCAAAGAGTCTATTGTTTTTCAGGGGTAAATGGGTTCATTTGATGGATGGCAAAAGCCTGGATTATTGAAACGTATCTCTACCAAAGTCAAATACAAAATAATGTTTCCAGTAGACTGTCTGGAAAGTGAAGTGTCTGGACTTCATATGGAGTCCATATGAATGAATGGCGACTGTATTTGTGCCCACAGGGCTTTTTCAGAAGTAGAATTGATATGTTTGTTGTTTTGTTTTTTTTATTTATGTGAGGAGTTGATTTATAATGTATTATTGATCTAAACATACACGAACTTTTCATTACTTCTCTCCGAGCTTCAGATTTCCATTGGATGTCAGTTGCCTGGTTTCCATGCGTGTCTGTAGTGACTTAATAACACTCTTTCTAAGTGTGGTGTAAATTGGGCAAATTACTGTAATAAAATAGGCCTTAGTCACAATATTTTAATTTATTCCACAAGAACAAGGCCGAAGGAATTAATTTGAGTAAACAATTTTCGAGTTGTTTGATTGTATTGTTATTTAACGTCCCACTCAAGAACCTCTCACTTATATGGAGACATCACTATATGCTAGTGAAGGGCGACAAATTTGGCCTATGCTCAGCACTTATGGCTCACATAGCAGGGCCAGCCGCGGTTCTTTAATACTGGTAAGCGACAACTTTGACAAGGGACCTCAGGTTTTTATTGACTCTCTTATCTGTAGCGTGTCACGGATTCTAACGCCATGATTTCATGATCTGATAGAAAACAAGCTAACCGCTGAGCTTCAGACAGTTGTGGGATGTCAATGCCCTGGTTTTTCAGTGCCTATTTTCGTGAGCTAATAAAACCATTAGAAAATGAGGCGTAAATTAGGCAAATTATTGTAATGAAATAGGCCATGGTGTCGATGCTTTGTTATTCCACAAAGGAATTGAGCTGTGTGAAACAGTTCTGAAGTGAAGTCTTAATATTGCTGTGCAGCATATACCTGTAAGAACTATACACACTCATGAGAAGACGCTAGTGTCAGAGTCAATTTTATGACAGATCACTTTTCTAAGGAGACCCTTTTTATGAGATACCACTTTTCTTCGGAAACCACTTTCATAAGAGACCACTTGTCTCAGGAAATCACTTCTTGAGAAGCCACTTTGTCAGAGAAACCACAATCATGATAGGCTACTTGTGTCAGAGAAAGCAATTTTATAAGATACCACTTGTCTTGGGAAACCCTTTTTAATGAGAGACCACTTTTCTTTGGAACCACATATAAATGTTTTTTTTTCAGAAATGAATCATAGAATAAAACTTGTCATCATAGATCACCCGGCTTGAAGGACCACATTTTTTTCTATGGGATACAGGAATCATCTCTCTTAACAGGTTCTATTATGTTGTTGTTGTATTGTCGTTTAACATCCCACTCAAGCATCTTTCACTAATATGGAGACATCACCGTGTGCCAGCAAAACTTTGCCTATGCTCAGATCTTATGGCTGTAGAGCATGGGGGGTACTTTAACGTGCCAACACCTACTGTGACAGGGGACCTGGGTTTTTACTGTCTCATCCAAAAGACAGGGACAGTCAACTGTGATGTGGCTTGGGTCACATCCCAAACCTCTCAGTTCAAAGTTGAATTCCCTAACCACTAGGACACAGCCCTTCTATTATGTTACATCTGAGAGGAAGACAAAAAGGCAAGCCACAATTAGGATTTCAACTTACTATTCTCTTGGCTTCTTGACCCAGTAACCTCAAATCTGCTTCTGTATAAATGATGTGCACACTGATCAGATTATTTCTAATGCAAAATTCCTGCTAATAGAATAGAAACAATCTAAAATAATGTGCGACACTTAAAGTCTTTGTCATGTAAGGGACTGAATAGGAATAAAAGGAAAAGAAAAAAAAATGCTAGGTGCAATTACGCGGATATTTGTATGTACATTTTCTATTTCAATTCACAAGCCCATCAATGTCAAAATACTCGCTCTTTATCAGAATGGAAACCGCAAAATTCCGTTGGGATGTCGCTAAAGAAATGAACAGCACTTACAACAAACAGCGGACAAACTGTTAGTCGGGCTTATTACAATAATCCTGCGTAAGTCGATGGCGTATTGGCAGTAGGGAGATAGGAACAATTACTGTCGATGTCAGTTGGAAGAATAAATTGAATGCTGATATGAATTATAAGTAATCACAGACTCCAGTGATTAGCGATGAGTTCATGCAGTGCATGTTACATGTAATCTTCATGAAATGTCTCCTTTTAGGTCTTTATTTTTTCCATTATCAAGAGGTTTTTGAAGTACCCTTAGACATTATTTCAAATAATTTTCAAAGAAATCAAAAGAAAAAATGTATTTTAGAATGTGTGAAAAAGAGATATTGACGGATTGACCTTCATCAATTTTTGGACATTTTTGAGATGAAAATCAGTGAGGTGGTCTCCTAAGTGAAATTGAGCTGTAATTGAGAAGGTCTCCTATGTGAAATGGTCTCCTAAGTGAGATTGAGCCCTAATTGAGAAGGTCCCCAATGTGAAATGGTCTCCTAAGTGAGATTGCGTAGTAATTGAGAAGATCCCCTATTTGAGGTGGTCTTCTAGGTGAGATTGAGCCCTAATTGAGAATGTTCCCTATGTGAGGTAGTCTCTTAAGTGAGATTTATCCCTAATTAAGAAAGTCTCCCATGTGAAGTGGTCTACTAAGTGAAATTGAGCCCTAACTGAGGTCCCCTCATTTGAGATAGTCTCCTATGTGAGATTGTCTTTATTGTTAGCAGGCATCATATATCAGATTGTCTTCAAATAAAGGTGTCTCAAAAATGAGAACATTCCCTTCTTGAGGTGTCTCCTCATAGGGAAGTTTCCTTACTTGATTTGTCTTCTAAGGCAGAAGGATTCCTGCTCGAGGTTTCTCCTATGTGAGAATTTTCCTAACTTGAGATGTCTCCTAAGTGAGTAGGTTCATTAACTGAGATGGTCTTGAAAGTGAGAGGTTCCCTACTGAAGGTGTTTCCTAAATTAGAAGGTAACCCTACATGAGGTGTCTCCAAAATGAGAAAGCTTCCTACTTGAGGTGTCTCCTCTGTGAGAAAGACAGGGATGGCCAACGGCGGAGTGGCGCTGCAATGATTCGAACCCCGGACCCTTCCATTCGAAATCGAAACATGCTAACCAGTCGGCCATGAAGGCCAGGTTAGATTGTATATGGAGATATCACCCATGTTGGTGAAGTGTGATAAATTTGGCCTGTGTTAGGCTCTTATGCTCATTGAGCAGTGAGAATATCCTTAAACATGTCAACACCTACTATAAGAAGGTCTATACACTAACTGCTGAGCCAGGGTGCACCCCCCTTCCCCTCACAGTCTTTTTTATAAGGTGGCCTTGATATACACGAAGGTCAAATGTACTTTACAAACATGATCTTAGTGGAGTCTATTTTTACTTGGTAATTGATTTATTGTACCATGTACCAGTATGATGACCCCAAGCTACTGACCACTGACCATTACAAACTAAATCATAACCTAGGTACTATATTGCATTAGAAGTACCTGTATCACTAGAACAAAGGGAAACTAGATATAATGGTCACTAGATCATTTCACTGACCCATAGATTACAATCATGTGGTCATCACTGAAGAACAATATTAATGACCCAGATATGGCTAAGCCATATAAAAATAAATCTGCTTGACCACTGACCAGCTATTAATAGACATACATGTGATATAATGCATTACTGCAAATTAAGCCTTTCAATCCCTACCTCTCACAGTAATTAATTTTAATATACTATTCAGTGCAATAATTATCTGTTAAAATTTTGAAATTACCAAGGCTTTTGTCATGCAAATTACAAAGTCTTGTCTGTTGAAATGGATTGAGGAAGCTGCCCCCATGTGGAGCCCCTTTAGGAGCGAGAATACACAACTGGTCAGTGTTTGATAGGTCAAGTGGTCAGTTGTTATTAGAAGCTTTCTCTGAAGTGTTCTTCACACATACACCTACAAACAGTAATAGTTTTGTTTGGTCTAACAATGCCTGGCAGACAGGAAGTGACTTTGCATCCCCACAGGTTAATAATATTGTTTTGATTTGCATTTAAAAAGAAAAAAACAAAACTAAAAGCCCTGGAGTTTTGTAAAATGAATATTTAAGATCAAAACTCTGTTTTTGCCGTTTAGACTCAACTAATTCTTAAACAAAAATTCTGAAATAAACAAAAAGTGTACTACATGACCTTGTAAATATTTCCTTTGCTTTACATATCATTTTTTTTTTCAATTTTAAAATGGCATAATGCACAGGATTAAAAATTTCAATAAAATGTTAATGGGTGCTCAACCTTGCAACATATGTGTCCACACAAAGACAATCCTTGGACAAAGAAAGAAATATTGACCTAATGTGTTAATTAAACTTGTCCAAAAAAAAAAAAGAGAAAAAGAAAAAAACAGACCAGAGAAACATATATGAAAAACATGTAGGCTCTAGTCCTCTCAAAATGTGATTGAAAGAAATGTACATCTAAAGGTATGGGGATGCTGTGGCACAGTGGTTAGGATGGTTGCCTCCTGATCATAATATCATAGATCCACGAAACTGGCTTTGCCTGTCCTTTGGTTGAGACAGTAAAAGCTATAAGCCTTAATTGGTACTACATGCAGTCTAACCTGTTTTAAGAGACCGTCCAAGGGAAGGAGCACAAAAGGGTCACATATGACAGGTCGTCTCTTAATTCAGGTGATTTATATAGGGAAAAACCATTTCGGGAACCACTCATTTAGGTCACATAAGACAGGTTTTCCTTTAATTCAGTGGGTCGCTAAGGCAGGTTAGACTGTATAAAGAATCTAACCCCAAGATAAGTGAGGTACCTATCTCAAGATAGATGATTGTTTATTACTCGTATGAACTTTTCGTAAGACAGTTGCTTTTACTTGTTGGAGGTCTCTCGAAATAGATGGTTTTTCACGATGGACTTTTGTTAAGACAAATGTTTTTTCCAGATTGAGGTTTCTCAAGACAGGTGGTTTTTCATAATGGATTGGGCATTTCTTAGGATAGGTTATTTTTCATGATTTGGAGGTCTTTCAAGACATTTTCCACTGTATTAGAAGGAAAATCAAAGTTCTCTACAAATGAAAACTGCTTTTAATTTGCTAACAATTGTCACAAGGAATTTGGATAAATATAAGGGCACCCTTGAAAAATTGTTTGTTTGCTGTAATCTGACTTATGTCACTCAAAACCCTGTGACTTGATTTTGTTACTTCTATTCTGGATTATCTTTTTTCATTATTGCATGTTCGATGTTTTCCCATTGCTTATATTGTACATGCATGTATAGTTTACAGTTAGTAAAAAAAAAATCGTAGATGGCCTAAAAAGGTCTAGAATTACAGCTATTACTTTTGTTTTGTGACCTTTTATTTCCTGGAGTCTCATAAACTGAACTTTGGTTCTATATTTAACCCTTGTCTGGCCTCGCCACGTGATTTATGGCAAATTAATGAGAGCCGGTTTCATTTTCTTGCCACTGATAGCATCAGAATGATAGTGACAAAGCTTATAAACTATAATTCAGGATTTTTTTCTCCACTTTCATTACCCGTATTGAATGATATAGACCGGTATTGAATTATACTTACCTGCGATATTACACCTTACCTGTGATATATTTACCCGGCCATCAGATTGCCGAGGCTCTCGATGTAACAACAGATAATATTGACATGTATTTTGTTCGTGCGGATCATGTTACAACTACAAATATGAATCTGAAAAGAATGCAAAGAAATTAAGTGCCGTATGAGAATATATGGCCAATGGGTTAGTCCGTATAACATCAATATCTACTACATTTTTGACAAATTACAGTAACAACTCTGGGAAATTGAAAATTGAAATTTACAGCCTTAATTTTTTTTTTACATTGGATAGAAGAAAAGTCTGAAAGTTTCTTTAAGTTTTGAAAGATAGTGGGAGGGACTTTTAAAAAGGGAAAGCCTCATGAAAAATTCCAAATTTCTGGCCGATGCACAATGCTGTCTTTGATTTCATAAAATGATGTTTTCTTGTACAGTGGAGTTGGTCTATAACGAAGTCAAAGGGGATTGACTTTTCACTTCGTTACAGGAATCATTGGTTTCTAACATGGAACTTACTGCATAAATTGATAAATAGTAATTCTTTTCGAGGATTTTATTCCTCTTCTCTATAGCATTGAATTCGCTTTAAGCCGATTCGTTATAGACCAATTCTACTGTAATTGTTTGCTCAAAAGAGGTGGTCTCTCACAACAGTAGTCTATCAAGACAAGTTCCACTTTATTGGAGATCAAACCCTGCAAGGTGACTTTGGCAATCTTTCATAAATGCCACAAAAATATTAGAACCCTAAGGCTGGTCAAACATTCATGTGATTTTGATGCTTTGCCAAAAGAAAGAATTTCAAGAAATTCAAAAAAAAAACAACAACAACAAAAAGATAAAAACCAAATAAGAGTACAGGCTAGACTGTCTTAGTGACTCCCATTACTAAGTGCCTCCCTGTCTTAAGTGACCATTCTCAAGTTGGTCTCCCACAATGATTTGCTATTTAATTGGTCTGTATTAAGTGACTCTGTCCTATGTGATCATCATTACTAGTCCCTTGGACAATACATAAAACAGTCTGGACTGTATGACAACAGATCCCTACTCACACGAGTCTCTGATCCTGTCACACCCTTAAAATCCAAATGGTTTCTCCCTCCTGTGTTCCCCATATCTTGCCAGACAACATGCATCATTTGAAGTAACATTTTAGACATGAATTTTACAAACTCAGCTGTTTTTGTGTCTTGTGACCTTTTCTATGTCATGTGACCTCTTACTCACTTTGTGCATGCTGGCGAGGCTTGGGGGTGATTTAATCAATTATATGAATGTCACTTGCCAAAAACGCATCATTCTCATCTATAATGAGTGAAACTGACATTTAGCATGTCCCATGCTGCCATAGGGAAAGAAATGAAGAATGGGATTATTCATTCAATATTTATGTAGGTAAGTTCTCAAAATACTCACATCCTAAGACAGGAGGACTCTCAAGACATTTGAATTCTAAGCCAGATGGACCCTCAAAATTTTCATATTCTAAGACAGGTGTGCTCTCAAGTTAGTCATATCCTAATACAGGTAGGCTCTCAAGACAGTCATATCCTAAGACAGGTAGGTTCTCAAGACAGTCATGTCCTTAGACAGGTGGGCTCTCAAGACAATCATATCCTAAGACAAGTAGGTTCTCAAGACAGTCATATCCTAAGACAGGTAGGTTCTCAAGACAGTCATATCCTAAGACAGGTAGGCTCTCAAGACAGTCATATTCTAAGACAGGTAGGTTCTCAAGACAGTCATATCCATAGACAGGTTGGCTCTCAAGACAGTCATATTCTAAGACAGGTGAGTTCTCAAGACAGTCATATCCTTAGACAGGTAGGCTCTCAAGACAGTCATATTCTAAGACAGGTAGGTTCTCAAGACAGTCATATCCTTAGACAGGTAGACTCTCAAGACAGTCAAATCCAAAGACAGGTTCATTATCAAAATAGTCATATTCTAAGACAGGTGTTCTCTCAAAATAGTCATATTCTACAACAAGAGGCATAAGATATTGCAAGTAAGTAGTATTTGTAGACTGATGTCTGTTGAGACAGTTTTCACTGTAGCTGCTTCATTATTTATCAGTCATATCATACGATGCAAACTGTAGACCTTATAAGGAGACAGATTTGTCTGGTCACAGTAGTGAAAGTAATATATAAATAATTCAAGCATGTTTATCATACGGTCAGTGTTGTCTCATCTTTTGTGTATACATGTATACAACTGTACATCTTGACCACTTGAGGTCAGTTCATGAATTATGATACTTGAGTATGTCGACATATCAGACACATTTCCTATCCAACTGTTTTGTTTTCTCCTTGGGAAGATCTGTGTAATAGCTCTACTGTATATATGTATGAATCAATGAAAGCCATCAAATGTTGTTTTTTTTCAAGAGTGTTTACCTTGTGCGGACATGGGTTTGAATCCAAACATATGCACATTTAAGTAGTTGATTTTCTTCATATGAGGGCTGATTGATAAGTTGTGAGCCTTGTATTTAAGGAGGTATGCAAGGATGTTCTTTTTTGCTCTCGTCTGATATTTTACGGGTGGATGTTCTCTGAAATATCCTTGACTATGAGATACCAGTTCACATTATGATGAAATTGAATTTCTTTCAAATAGTTTAAGATTTACAAATTTACATAGGCCGAGTCTGTTTCCTGAATTTTCTTAAAGATAACAGTTTTACTCAAGCTCCAGGTTGTTTCCTTAATCTAGACACTTGTGAGTTGACCTTACCCAGACTGCAGTCCTCTTGACCCTGCATTTGTGTGTATCAGATACTCAAGACTTAAACACGGATGTCCGATGTCTGTCTGTAAATCAAGGCCACAACCCTGAAGTGTGCAAGAACTGACCAGGAACTTCAATAAGTAAATTTACACAATTTATCATCACTATATATGTACACAGTTTGAAGGCTCTCTACAATTTTTGTTGGCCTTGGCCGCCGTGGCCTTGTTGTTAGCCTGTTCCACTTCGAATCGATAGGTCTTGGGTTTGAGCTTGAGCCATGTTGCAGTTGGCTGTCTCTGTAATTCGCATGAGACAGTAAAAACCGAGGTCCCATGTCCCAGTAGGTGTTGGTATGTTAAAGAACCCTCCATGCTCTACGGCCATTAGTGCCGAGTATAGGTAAAATTTGTCACCCTTCACCAGCACACGGTGACATCTCCATATAAGTGAAAGATTCTTGAGTGGGACGTTTAACAATAATACAGCTAACCAACAATTGTTATCATTGTATTTTTTCATTTATATCATGACTGGTTTGTTACAGTNNNTTTACTGTATAAATCATCTGAATTAAGAGACCACCTGTCATATGTGACCCTTTCTGCTCCTTCCCTTGAACGGTCTCTTAAAACAGGTTCGACTGTATTTTGTTGTTAACTTCTTACATATGTGGAGATGTGACTGTATTAATGTGAAAGGCTATAAATTTGACCTAGGTCTATAACAACAATAAAACCAGCCAACCATCAAGAATTTTTCACTTATATTGAAACCTGGGAATGGAGGTACAGGGCTACAATTTTTTGTTCGTCAATGCTCGACTCTATGACTGAATTTTAAGCCAGACCCTCTTGTTTCCCACATAAATTGTTTTGATTAACGTAGTGTCTATTTATTTGGAGACATAACTGTTTTAATGAAAATATGATTTGGAAAACTTCACTCTCTGTCAACCCCCTCCCCTCCCCCGGAATTTGCAAAGTATATATATGATTTTCATTTAAACAGTGTTAAGTTTTCCCTTTTTACAAGTTGGACTGGAAAACATCACCATGGAGATGTCACCACAGGTCGCTGAAGGACTTCCAATTTTTTTGGCTTTTGCTCGGCACCCAGTGCCATTTATCACCAGAACCTTTCCCATACCGACAACTACTGTGACATAGCACATTCATTTTTTTCTCTCTTTCATTCACAGGACAGGAGTAGCTGACAACCTCCACTGAAGCTGAAACCCTTGACCTCCTAATTGAAAAAAAAAAAAAAAATCTATCGCAGTCATCCGACAGTTCATAGTAATCCTTTTCCCGTTGGACTGTCATTTCTGTGAGTTAATCCTATATACTTCTGAATAAGCTTAGCAGTGCTACTTAACTTAATATAAATAACTTACTTCTAATGTCTTTTGTCAAACTTAGTTGAGGCATACTTCATATTTTTTCTCCTTCATTTCTTTTTTTCTTTTGTTCATAGACCATAAATTTATTTAGGCTAGATTCAATTCTAATCACTTTACTAATACAATCTAATGTGGTATGTGGGATACTGTGTATTAATAGTGATCCCAGGGCCTCCGTGGCCGAGTGGCTAGCATGTTCGACTTCGAATTGAAGGTCTGGGGTTCGATTCCTGCAGCGCCACTCTATGGTTGGCCGTCCCTGTCTTTCGGATGAGACAGTAAAATCTGAGGTCCTGTTTCACAGTAGGTGTTGGCACGTTAAAGAACCCTCCCTGCTCTACGCCCAGCAATACCGAGCATAGGCAAAATTTGTTGCCCTTCACCGGCACACAGTGACGTCTCCATATGAGTGAAATATTCTTGAGTGGGATGTTAAAAAACAGTACAATACAATACAAAACAGTGATACCCCTACCTACATGATACATCCAAGATTATCCACTGATGAGTGAGTGGGTGACTGTTGCTCAGTGGTTAGCATATTCAACTTCTGAATG
>JACSZP010011089.1:0-58533 GCA_016161895.1 Pinna nobilis
TTAGACAATCGTGGCTAGAAATATGATATTCGTGAGAAAATGTTTTCTTGATTTTACGCAAAATTGACAATCTCGTGAACTCAAAATTCGGTTTCGGTTTGAAAATATAGACTTTCCTTTCTTCTTTGTATGTAACTCCATGAGAGTGACTTTAAATCTTCCAGCCATGAAACCAGGACCAATCCTCGTAAAGGAACTCCCCGTAGATGCTTCTGATGTTGACCGAATCCCCTGCATTCATATCCACAATTGACATTCCGGTACATGTTAACTGTCCGATTCCGTCTCTGTTATTACAGTTGTTCAGACTCTTCCGCACACCATTTACGTGAACAGAACCGTACAGAAGTACGAGTTCTGTATCGAAGATGCTACCTGAAATAAATATGTTTGTAAATTAGAAACATGATTGTGTGGTTGTATAGTACAAAATTCCCAAGATATGTAAGCCTATACTGTTTGATTGTACGTTATCTCCAGATTTTTTATTCTTGGTTGATTTTCTGTGATGCGATCAATTTGCTTGTATGACGTCCTTACAGGGGAATTCTTCCCGAGACCTGGGCTGGGCACCATAAAACTTGTGAATTTACTTAAGTCTGAAAATCTTCTCAAATCCAGCTCATCTTGAATTCTGATTGGCCGAGAGACTGGATTCTCAGACTTTAGTCAATTTTCAAGTTTTATGGTGCCCAGCCCTGGTTCAATCCCAAGTCTGAACACTTTCATCTGGTTCTCAAATTCCTGGAGCTTTAAGCATCCTTAGATACATGATTTTCTTAATGTGTACTACAAGTTCATTTTTGGCTATGGTCAGGTAAAGGGCCATCGAGCAAATAGGGATATGTAACATGTGAACCTATTGTGGATTGTTATCTCTGTATCTTTTTGCTACATCCGAATAAAATCAGGGGAAAATCAAGTTCTTAAAAATGACCTCACAACTGAACTTAGGCATTTTATTCACAAAAACACAAGGGCCCTCGTGCGAAAACTCTTACAGAGATTATCGTCTTATCCATAGATAAGAATATAATTTGGATACGGCGTTGTAGTTGCTGTATTGTTGTCCGATGTCCAACTATTATTTCACTTAGATGGAGACGTCTCCAGTCGCCGATGAAAGGCTGTAATCTAATACTACTCTCGGCACATGTGCCCAGCGAGTGCTGTTCTCTAACACGAGGTAACCTACTATAAAAGGAGGCCTGGATTTTTACTTTTCATCCGAAGGACAGGAAAAAACACCCGAATTTCTTCCCGCTCGAATTTGAACCAACTCCATCCCAACCAGGAGATCTACGGAAACCTCTCAGTCATTGACGGCTTTCATATCTAACAGACAGAAAAACAAAATGTTTAATAATTAATTGCAAAGGATGCAGAGTAAAACTAATGATACTGACCCGGCGCTGTCAGACAAGACCACACGAAAGCATACACGCCATCTACCGGAGCTGTGAAGTATCCAGTAGTCGTGTTGTAACCCCCTCCTATGCCTGTAACCAGCCTACCGTAAATGATGTTACGCCTGAGTGGTCCACCATCGTACCGGTTCGCCAAATACGCTGAAAAGGCCACCGTGCGTTCCTGTTTGGCGGATTTTCCTGTACAAGTAACTATATTATCAAGATCATGGACATTTCCTACATGTAATAGAACCCATTCATATATAATGAATCCTGATATACAGACATCCCGTTTTATTTGAAATGATTCGCATTCATCGACCAAATAATATCGTAACACCTTTTACCCTGTTATTTTGGAAACCATGTTTTTGAAAGAAAATTTCATTTCCCAATGGTTTCAATATATCCATGTTCGGCTGTATAAGCAACATGCTTCGACGGTACTAATTTATAACTTTCTTTTATATAGCATGACCCCCCCCCCCCCAAAAAAAAACCGCTACAAACTACGACTAGCGCAAAATGTTACAACATAATTTTTCTAGGTGAATTCATTGTTCTGGATTAACTAAAATCTGGTCACGTTATGTACCATCCTATGTGTCCATCGCGTACATCTTTATCTTGGAAAAAAATAATAACGTAATGTAAATAAAGCTGGTCTTGAATTAGGGAGTACCTCATTTGAATAAATAAATATAAATATAAAAATATTATTAAGTACTGTATCTGTATAACAGTAAATGTTTCTTCCATTTCTGTAGCATATGATCTGGAATCAAAACGAGGCGATATATTATGGGCGCCATTATAGTTGACAGAATATTTTACCTTGTTCTGTTCACACACAGTAATATGTGCTTAGATAAAAATTTAGTTGAAACATTACATGTCTGGCAGAGTCGGTGCACATTAACATATATCCGATGATTGTAGGACAATAATGAACATAATGGCAAAAAAAGTTAAAGACTTCAATCTTTTGAAAGGTATGCTCTTATACTAATATTTGGAAAACTAGCAAATTCATTAACCAAATTTATAAACTACCACATTGTCCATAGTAATATGTAATATTTGTCAATTGGTTCTGTCGGTAGCAGTTTAATGGTCTTCTATAGCTTTTTTGGTCATGAGAGAGAGAGAGAGAGAGAGAGAGAGAGAGAGAGAGAGAGAGAGAGAGAGAGAGAGTGTGTGTGTGTGGGGGGGGAGGTGTCTAGTGTGGCAATTGTGCATATACATTTATGTACCTTTACGTACGCTTACTGCAAATTTATTCATGTACTAATGATTCAGTTCTGTTCAAGTTAACATTTTTTGCGTGAAACATAGTTGTAAGTTTCAAAGGAAAAGAAATGAGAAAATCAATTTGCTACGATTCAAATAAACATCTTTGTTAAATATCCTTCCTGGTCTTCACTTTATATGTTTTTGTTCCTATGAAGCTAGTAAATTGTCACTGAATTGTGAATACTCACAGTAAAAGCATGTTTCTATCATTATTGTGGCTAATGAATGTTGGAATTGTCCTTGACAGAAACTAATGGTGATCTTTCTAAAATAGAAAAACATAAAAAAAACCTTCGTAAATTTGACGCTTCCGATGAAAGCCTATAATTGTTACGGTTGATTTATTTTCCCAGAGGATCGAGAATTTCTGAATTTGACCTAGTTTATGTGAATTGCCTATATAAATCCCGTTGATACTTATTAACGTGTTTCTCCGTCCCTGTAATATTTCATCGCTCTCCTGTAATGTTGTAGAATTAACTTATCACGAGATAATCTTTAGGGTATACAGGAAAATTGAATGTTGGCAGCCGGAGGTACATCAATTGATACACAGCACGAAGCTCACTCCTTCCACTGACAGCTATATGTTATCGTGTTTCCAAATTACCCCCATTACTGACCATTTAAGCAAAATGATGCGTTTTCCTGGCTAAAGCTGGGGAATGGTAAGAAATCCAATAAATTTCCTTGAAACATTGGCCTACACAAGGTTTTGCCTTTTCCCTCGCTCTTTTAGATATGTTTGACACAATTCCAACCTTAATGGGATTCCTGCAAAGAACTACCAGGGAGACTTACTTAACCATCCGGTTATTTTGTTAATTACATCCGGGTTTTTATTCTTTTTTCTGGAGATTTTATAGTGTAATCGGTATCTGAGAAGACGGTATTTTACTTTGTTATACAGCCTGATCAGAGAGGTGCCTTTTGTTACTGATAAGAGTAGTTTTGATAGCATTTTGATACACAAGTTCATCAAATAGCTCCACTAGTCAGATGTGTAGTGAAAGAGAGAGAAGGGAGAATTCTATCTAATCATAAATCATTTATTACTCATTTAAAGTTTCATTGTCAACTTTTCACAAAAAAACTCTAAGCATTTAGTAGCAAATGCTATACGATTACTTATATATTCTTCACTTACAGAGACGTGCAGTAGAGCTTTTAGACTATCGTCATTTCTTTTGACTACTTTGGTAAGATATATCCTCCCCTGGACTTAAGTACTCCTGGTGGTTTATAACAAGCTAAGGGCAGATAATTCAAATGTCAATCTATAATTTTCTCGATAAAGTCAATTTGATATTTTTTTTGTCCAACAAGACATAAGGTACTGACTGGATAATACAGTAGTCCCCGGTAGTTCTCGTTACTGATATTAAAAGTTTGGACGATTAGTTTTATTTCAAGAAAGTCATGTAGCTTGTTAGCTTCGAATTGTGCGGAAATAAGTGCTTGATGCCTCGCCGGAGTTTCCCCACATGATGCAAGACCCTTATAGTACCTGTTAAGACTGGATAACAGAAAAAATGGCTTTACACCTGAAACCATAGTTTTCTGCTTTTGCTTCCCAGCGACAGGTCACAGGAAAAATGATAATAACGTGTTAAATGTGTCTTCTTATCAACAATTAACCGATTTGACCCTAATTGTTAGATTTAATTGCAAACGTTTGCATGCTACCAATATAAACATGAATGACTCTAAACCTTAAACGCAGATAAAAGAACGTTAAATACAGAAAGATCATGTCTCTGCTACTGAGTTATAAGGTGGGTGAACAAATGATAAAGAGAGCCACCTTGGTCCCGGGGTCAGACCGGAATTCGGAATTCTCCTATGTACCCGGATACTTAATCTTAAGTCTTTACCAGCAGTATTTTAGTACACCGATAACGCTAGGTGACCTTTAGTTCCCAGACATCTAATTTGTTAGGGAAACTTCAAATACCAGGTTTTTCCTGGAATGTTTTGCCTAATGTGTTTTGATTCAGGGTTTATTTACGCGAGGACAGTTACCCGTAATGATAAAGCCGTCACTTTAAACTAACTTTACATTAACCACACAAAATAAACAATTATCTTGTAAAACACATGCGCGAAAATATTGTACTGCGAAAATATATATATTTGCCTTAATAAAGTATCACGAAAATTTCCTGATGAACAGTGGTAACCATGCACATTTACCCTAGACTCTAAGTGAGTAGCACATTTGGCTGGCACTATGCACTCTATCAACAATTGTGTTGTACCGTTCTGTGAATTTATCAATTCCTAGGTAAAGTGCTTACACTTGATATTACACATTTCTATAGGTTCTGTCACCGATCGGCAAACACATGTTTTGTACCTATCTTCAACTTCCATGACATTGCAAATCCCCCCTTTCTCCCCGTGAATCTTAGTAGAGGTCTTGTATTGCTACAAGGTTTTCTTAAACATTAGTTCTGAATAAGGTACATACAGATCCTTATTTCAAAAAACAGTCACATAGTACTTAACCACGTGACGAACGCAATATGTGCAACGGTACAAAACAGTGCTTTTACTTCAAATTCTTCACTTTATGCGACCAGAAAGTGGCACGAATATAATATCTTTAAGACAACAATACAATGGTTAAGCTTATTTTTCTGAGCACATATTGCCTAAACCAAGCTTGGAATAATAAATAGTGAATATTCACAATGAACTAGTATTGCACGGACTTACCTTATTTGAGTATTTAGCCCTTTGCTCTTTGCAATTCTGGTTGTGTCCTGTCTTTCACATTCAATGAGCATACACTGGCTGGCTGCAGGCAGCTTTCGGAACGCAGAACAGTTAAAGAAAGCAAATCCGGAAGCTTAAGCTGATGAAATTACCTCCCCGTCACGTACAATATCTTTGTAACGGAATACATGTACAAGTTGTATCTGGATCATCAGAGGATTCTGATATGATCTAACAAATTAAAATAAGTTCGTCGTTAACACATGAAATAATAATCATTTCCAGAGAGGCTGGTCGATAAATATCATATGATTCCCCTCCTTGGTACAAAAAGATTAATTTGCAGTTAATTATTAATGGTGATATTCGGTAAACAAGACCTAGACAGGTCATTCGGAAAATGATCGTGTTTCAGGTTTTTAAACATACTTTACGGTTGAACTTCTTTCTAATTCATTTTAAAATCAATTCGCTGCGTCCCATAACTAAGAATTATGTCCACATATGGAAAGCATCTCTACATCAATCTTCGCAAATTCTCCAAGAAACCAGAGGAATGTACATTTCCAGTGGCCAAATTCTCAGGTTGATTAATGATTTTTAAGCGATAAATCAAAGCTGGCAGTTCCTATTCAATACTCATTTTTTAAAAGTGATCAGTGTCGCTTCGAATCTTTCTCCGCTTCAAAAATCAATATACTAAATACAGCCTCTCACTTTTAAAAAAAATACCTTGTAGCTGCTACGGTTACTATTTATAGACACAATGTTTTAATCCTTTACTTCTCCAGATTACAAACAAGTACGTGTTCTAAAAGATTCACGATATCCAATAATCAGTAATAAAGATCCAGTCTCCTTATACCCGTTAGTCTTAACATCAGTATCCTTGTAGTAAACAGAACTCGGGTAGCATTGGAATCGATCAGTGGCCTTGTAAAAGACCACTGTTATTATCATTCCGGAGTTCCACTAACAATTCTCACATTCCTGCGATTACCAAGCATTGAAAATCAACTTGAAATAGAAACACTTGGGAGTAAACTATGTCTTAAATCGATTGGAAATTTATTTAGTTTTGTTTTTGATAATCGAGAGAGACTGATCACCTTTATTTGATATGGAGTCTGCAAGCCGGTAATCGGCCGCTAGAGCCGCATTGACCGTACGGGACAGATTTCAAACGTGATCCAATTTCCACGTTATCGATAAGTCCGCACAAGACAGTTATATGAATTGAAGTGTTAATCAATCATGTTTATTTTCATCCTGAATATAAACAGTTTTATATAACCTAATCATTAAAGCATATTTGTTTACATTTTCAGCCATTGTTGTGTTGTTCTTGAATCTGACCTTTGTGTATTATTTCGTCTACTTTTTGGTAACATCATTCCTCTATTCGTTATGGTAGCAACCTTAACCTTTGACATAGCTTGTATTTCCTAGACGTAACAGCATCATCATACTGCATTTGACGTTTTGAAGACATAAATGAGACTTTGGTATATAGTTCGAAGACAAAATTCATAACTCTCGATAACGTGACGACGAAGATGTTGAGACAAATATTGGCGGAAAAACTCCTAATCATATCCCCTTAAGGGGCTTATACAGATTTAAACCGGCTGCTATCACCACACATGATGGGCTCTTTACTTTAGATAGGAGAAGAAACTGTTGTAGATTTAATTCAGGAAATCATTCACATCAATGGTGTTATATGCATACTGTGTAGAACATTCTTAGTCTTATACAACTTTTTTTTTTTTAAATTTTACTAGAAATATATATAACACACTACCTGCTCATTAACATATTGGTCAGAAACATGTACGTAGAGTAATAAACGCCAAGGTATGACTTCAGCGTCCAATCAAATATCTAAAGATTAAATCATGATAATCTTGAAACAAGAAATAAAACATATAATTCATAAAATATTGCCGTTGTTGTTGGTGGTGCTGCTGCTGCTGATGATGATGATCATCATCATTATGATGAAAAAAGAAGACAAAGAAAAAGAAGATGATGATGATGTGCAAGTGTCGTTATGATTAAATCATGATTATTTGATTGCTAAACAAATACATAAGGGAATTGTCATTGAAAATGTTTTAACGAATTCCAATTTTTCACCAATAAGTTTGCATCCTGTAAAAGTGCAAACACGAGAGTATGCTAATTCAAATACACATACAGTACATCCAATAGCTGCTGCTAAGTGAACGTGGAATTTTATTAATATGACAAGACATACAACTACCCAATATTGGCCTGTCTAAACAGGTCGAAATTTGCGCGAATGAAAAAAGCGAATATATACAATCCATGATTGGTACTTTTGAATATACTGTATATTTAGTTTTATTCTCGAGAATTTTAATTTTGCTTTACTACGTATGAGCATAGCCTCTTGATAAAATAAAGCGATGGATATTCTATCCGGACATTAGTGTACACAAAGCATTAAAGGATTATTATATTTTCGTCCAAAGTTAATATCATCTCACGAGTAAATTTCCGAGCTTTCGCCAAAATAAAGTTTCGCGAAAATGTATTGATTAACCGTGAGACAATCCCTTACTGCTGTAATATACATGTGTATTTCGTTCTGTGTAAATAACATAAATTTATGAGTTTCCACATTAATATCCTCGTAAAGTGATAATTGCTGTCATCATGGTAACAGTTTTTGTTATTGGGATTAAATGTTTGATTGAACAAACAGTACCATGAGCAATTAAAAAAGGAATTGCTTTTTATACCTTTCCAATATATTTACATTGATAAAAAACTCTGAGTTGAAATTGAAAAAAAATCTCATGACGTTTCAAACCAGAGTGCCCATCTTTTTACTGTCGCGGGAGAAATCAATAATTTCATTTGATTTGAAAAGCTTTGGGAGTATAAACAAATATTTGTTTTCAGAAAGCTGAGAGACATTCTGCGTCCAATGAAAAATCCTTTTTCAAGTTGTGATATATTATTGACCCGTGACAATCCACATAGGTACATGTGCATATCTCTGAGTGTTGGTGTTTACATTTGAGATAGACAAACAGACTGGATAACTAGAACCGATATCAATCGCTGTTTACTTTCCAGGCTTATTGATACATTGTCAATGGCACGGGAAATCTATTCATGGCCATACAAATGATTTACCAGTATTGGATAACTTATGTAGGAGTCATTAATTGCAGCCTAGAAAATTGCTAAAGCAAGGAATACTGCAACATGTCTATATGTTCTCTCGTCTGTAGAATGATACTCACATTATCAACTCTTTGTAAAAATATGTTAACTTGAAACATCATCAGGTCGCATTGTTCTCATTAATAACTGGCTTTTACAATTTAATTTAGCCAAACGTCAACGTCCAATATTTCAGACTATATACACATTTCTATAATTGTCACATGCTTGACTTTGATTATCAATCATGTTGATCTCGTTTAAGGCTTTTATTTTCAGGTTATGGTTATTGTCCCATAGTTTCATCATGAACGCATCCAAGTTCGAGCCCGGCCAATGACTTATATAACTAGAAATGCAGAGTCGTGTTTGTTCCGTGGATAGCATGCTTGTCTTTTGATTCTGAAGCTCATAGACCTGCAAAGACCACATGACGATTCACATGAATACGGTATCGTCGCCATAAAGGCGAAATACATCGGTTCAATTTTTGTGTTAAATAACGACACAAGCAACCAACCAATTAGATTGGTCTGCTACAAATATGTCTTTTGAACAGTCTGCGACATTCCGTGCGTCTAGTGTTCGGAGCTGAATTCGATCACTACGGAGTTAAACAACAAAAAACACGTGAGAACGTTTATCATTAGTTTCTGCAATGCTTATATATGTAGACCTTTCTGATCCAAAATTACTGCATCACAGGAAACGACTTGATCATTTTCACATGTAGCCACTTTGAATGGGCTATACAATTGTATAGAATAATTGTTACAAAAAGTAGGTTTTTAAAATATCCTTAATTTGTATATCCTATTCGCGCATATTAATATGCTTATTTATCTGTTGCCAGGGGATCGTGACTCAGTGGTTAATTTCTCGGTGTTAGACCGTCAGTTCAACACTTCTAGCCTGCTGTATTACTTATCTTTAACATTAGAGAGTAAAAACCGAATTATGTAGGTTTATGAGACCTAACTGCATAGCATAAAGTCCCTAAGGAAGAATATAGGTTTACATTAATATAGCATGAGCGTCATTTTAGCAACCCCTTTGTGTAATTGTGAAAATCTTAAAAATTGAGTGACAAACAATAAAAGCTATTGTATCAAATAAAGGGATTTGGTAAGCTCATTCGAAAACCGACCGAAAATTTTCGACATAGGAGTTTAAAAGTTGAAAATAGTATACTTTTGCCAACCGGGGCCGTATAACTGCGTTCCTTAAGAACAAAGTTGGCTGGTTGATTGCATTGTTGTTAAACGTCCCACTCAAGTATCTTTCACTCATTTGGAATCGTCACCGTGTGCCAGTGAAGTGCGAATATTTCTCATATGCCTGGCAGTTGTAACCGTAGAGCAGGGAGGTTTTTCTAACCTGCCGATACCTACTGTTACACAGGACTCCGGAGTTTATGGTCTCATAAAAAAGAGAGGGAGTGCTAAGTGTACCTTGACTAAGATTCAACACCACGACTTCATTATCAGAGGATGAAAACAAAGGTCCCCAAAAGGTTACAAAAATGAATATTCTAATAAGAACCCTATCTAAAGAATATTCTGATTCACATTTTGTTACAGTTTATTTTTAATTCAATGCATGTACACATCAAAATAGACTGTTTGAAGTTCTAGCGTAAGATTAACATATTGGACTTATTTTCCATTTCCTGCAGATCAATTGTAAAAGAGATCGAAACAAATTTTTTAAACAGAATTATCTACGGTCAGCTAACCATAAAGCCTAACCTTTCCGAGTGCAAACATGCAATTTAGATAGGGATCGGTATGTATTTTGTTGTTAAATAGATACTGACGAACACATACGCCATTATCGACTTCCTGTATAATATTCAAGCACCTCAGATATATGTATACTTATTTCAAAGTCCACACACTTAAACATGAAACCAGCTTTTATGTATTCAACAGTCATTTTTATTAGTGCCATTTCAATATGTCATTTGATAACTTTTTAAACAAAAGATAATCTCTTGTTTATAGAACAAATTCGGAAGAGAGCTGAAGAGTTACATGTAATAAGTGTGGGATTTGTTTCTAAATAACGTCTGGGAAAAGATACCTCATTGACAAAGTTGTTAAACCTACTTAACTGTAACCAAATATTAAGTAAATAGTGTGTTGGGTCCGGTGCTTTGGCATATTTAGGGACATGATAACCGCTACGTAAGATTCGGCAAACAAAGTCCGACTTTCTGGATATTCCGTTACCACGAAAACAAATGACTGGACTAGTTATGTATATGACATCTACTAGAAAGGCATTTGTTGTTGAAATCGATTGCAATAGCTTTCAGATCAATGGTACATCTAGTTACGCTAAAGTTGATACAACTTAGACAGAACAGAATCAACGTTTTTTATCTATAAGGATACTAATGGCAATGATAATTTGTCAATAACTTGATATTTGTATAACTACATACACTGTTGAGCCTCATTAATCCAGACACTTTAGTTCCAATGCAAATCGTCCGGATAAATGAAGCGTCTGGATTACCGAGAGGTATCTGTCATAATGATAGGTGTTACTTAAAATTTTCATTCCCTGGAAATTTAGACCGGATTGTGAAACATTACAGAAATGAAGACAAATATGGTAGGAGAACGCTAAACCGTAAATATTAAAACATCTCAATCGTATTTTGAATTCGGCTAGTGATCAAAATGTTATACCACTTTATGTTCATTGGTTTCTACCTACGTACAATGATCACAGGCTATTGAGTTGACCCTGTCATTTACTTCAAAATCTATGCAAACATGCAAAATATATATTGACCTAGTTTCGTATTTAATCAGCCCTCATTTACCGTATGATAATTTTCAGACAGCTTGACCAAAAATATTTCGGTATAGGAATTAAGTCGGTGTTTAGTCATTTAGTTTTTGGTCTATGTCACCTAGGACAACTAAACAGTGAGAAGCTTGTTCATCCCTATTATCAATAAAAAGAGAAGAAGGTTGTTAGGCCGTTCTTTACACACGGATTTTGACTACGGATTACTCCGTTTTCCTGATCAAGACATATAGCTCACGGCGGGTGTGACCGGTCAACAGGAGATGCTTTCTCTTCCTAGGCACCTGATCCCACCTCTTGCATATCCAGGGTCCCAGTTTGCCCAACTCCTTATTTTCCAATTTTTTGTAGGAATTATGAGATCGATCACTTTTCGTTGCCATTACCTTTTTGTCAAAGGGAAAGAAAAACAGTGTGAGGAATATGATAAAATGACAAGATCGCGGTGAACTCAGTGAACTTAAAAAAATAATGTATCTTAACTTATACCAAACAGAACTCATGAGAAATAGTTCCAGTTGAACTTCACACGATAAAGACATCTCCTGGGACCTACATATCAATTACAAAAAGTATAGAGGACCGGAGTCGACAGAACGGAAATCGAAAGGCGAGAAGACCATAAATATATCACTCTAAAAATGTTATCTTTTAACACATAAACAACATCATGCATAACTGATTGGCAACTAGGTTTTTGTGATGCTAATCTCATTAGGGCACTTCTAATTCAATATATTGCCAATATGTTATTTCTAAAAATGATTTATTATTCTAGTAAGCAAGCCATTATTAAAATAAAAATTTACTTATTGCCCGACCCATTAAATATTGGTTATGTTGGCACATTATCCCACCAACGGAGTTTCAAAGATCTATGAATTTTGGGTATAATAGGCAGTTACTTCTCCAACAGAAATGACGGTAGAAAATATTCATTTCTGTTGATCACTCATACAAAGAAATAGTGTTAAATACCACTCCGAAACTACGCACAAGTACTCCGAGGTCGATATAAAAAAGATGCTACACTTCCCCTTGAAAATATTGCCGTAGTCTTTGGTGACCGGGGCTTCTAACAGTCTATTGAAATTTGCATTGGAACAAGTTGAATTCATTTTAAGCTGACCGGTTTTTATATTCCCATGAGGGAGTATTTCTTCAAAAACTTCTACGTGAGAAGAAAAAGATTCTTGGTGTTGCCCTGAATTCGACAGTTAGATATATCGACGACGTTTTGTATATTAACAAAAATACTGTTCATTCATTTGTCGATTCGATATATCCCATTGAACTCGAGATATATAACACCAGGTAATGTCCAACGTCTGCTTCGTACTTGGATATTTTACTGAACATAGACCTTTTAAAAAGGTAAACTGACAACTCAACTTTATGATAAACGGTATAGCTTCAGTTTCACCATCGTCAACTTCTCATATGTGGCGTGTTGCAAGGGCTTTAAATAGTCACACCGCACGTTAAATCACGTCAAAGCAAGCAACGTCTCATATCTATGTAACACTATTCCATCCTCGCCTACATATGGAGTTTATATCTTTCAACCGTTCGATAGGCAAGAACATCTTCAGCGTATGGTCAGTTTTTATATCAAGGCAGGCTACTGGCAAACCAGTTGACATCCCAGGGGTCTCGTCAGTCTCAGATAATGTATGTTTTTCATAAATTCCACAGTCGGTACAACGATCTAGTTTGCCTATAAAGCCTTTTATTTGGTCGAAATGCTGTCTGACGTGATTCATACCGGTTGGAAGACCATTTTTACACACTGATTTTGACTACGGATTACCCCATTTTCCTGATCAAGATATAGGATTGACGGCGGGTATGGCCGGTCAATAGGGAGGGGGGGGGACTTACTCCTCCTAGGCACCTAATCTCAGCTGAAGTGTGTCCAGTGATCCGTGATTACCGAACTCTTTATATTTTTCTTCGTTATGAAAATTCATCAACATCCATCACTGTTCATTACCTTACCTATTTTTCTACGCACGATACATACTACCCAGATCAACATACTGATAGCTGGATAAATAATAGTTCTTTGGGTTTCAGTTTTCCGTCAAAGTTTTTAAGTGTGTATAGAACTATCTTTACATGCTGGAGGTTGTAGTAAATTGTAGCTATTGAATAAAGCTACCTGAGTTCCATTTCCTGTTCCACGATATCTCCCCAATATTGAGTAATCAATAATAAGTGATATTTGAAATGTAAAGGATTGAATCATGTCAATCATATATGCGTTTTCCTTGAACTATTGAAAGCATTGCAATAACATACACAGGAAATAATATGTCTCGTTGCACATGCATACGTTTTGGGGGTATTTTTTCTTTTGTTTCACTTCTAAGTAAAGTATGTCATATTAAAAACAGTCAACTCTACATATAACGAAGTTTAAGGGAGCAAGATATTTATCTTGTTATAGCCGAAATTCGTGATTCGAAATTACAAAGTAATGCTGGAAAGTGCACTGGGAATAAAATCTCGTAACAATCAGAGTCTCGTTACATGTGATATCGTTATTTGCGGAATTGACTGTAATGCGATTGACAAATAAATGCATTTTTTCTGATGCTAAGTCATTAATTTCGTTCGTGGGCCTCCTTGGTCGATTGTTTTCAGCATAGTACTTTAAAACAATTAAGCCTTCCATCTGTAAGCAGCGCGGATTCAAGTCTCTTTAGAAAATATGATGATGATGTAAGAGAATTTGCCGGTTTACTTGCGGAAGGTCGGCGGTCTCTTCCCGGTCTATTAAATGGCCGCCACCGTATGACCGTCGAGTGTGGCGCTAAGCCAAACAAAATGGAATACACGTATTTGTTAGTGCACACGTGTCACCATTTTTATTGCATTGAAATGCTTTCAGCGAATATTAATTTTTCATTAGATACTATAAGTATTGATAATAGATCAAATTTGATATTACACAGATGATCGCTTTTTCATATATCATCAAGTATATACACACTTAAAATGACTTTAAACAAGATAAATGGCTAATTAAGATCTATATTACCATAAAAATGACCCGAGAGGGCACCTGATAAATTATTTTAAATTGATACATATGAGGTAATTAATGTTCAATGTAAATTAAGTTGAAGCCAAAACACACTGCGTTTACTTCCCGATGTTTTTGTTTACAGATCGCTAGCTTTTAATCTTCAAGATATCTGTATGGTGTAAAAAAGTTGACAGTAGAAGATAACAACGGGGTAATAAATAATATAAAAATCCAAAGGCAGACGAAACCATGGCGAAATAAAAAAGAGACAACACAAATAAAAAAAAGAGACAACACAAATAAAAAAAAGAGACAACACTAACAGCTATCAACACAACAAGATATGTAAAACCGAAAAAAAGATTAACATGAACCCTACTAAAAATCAGTGGTGAGTTCAGGTGCTCCGGAAGGCTTAGCAACTCCTGTTCCGAGCGCGGCACCCGACGTGTCACAAATTTTCGGATACAAGAATGTCACAATCGGAACGATTCATAAACGAGAAAAAGGGAGGGGGGTCGGAAATAGGTATAGGACAAGGGGGACATATATCTCATCTGTTTATTATTATAATTATTATTATTTTTTATTATTATTATTATTATTATTATTATTATTATTATTATTTTTATTGTTTTTATTATTATTAATAAACCAGGCCATGATGGTCCGCTGTGTCACATATCATATACGGGAATAAGTCACAATTGGTGAAAGTAATAAAGAAGAAAAAGGTATTTTCTCTGGCGTAGGAGACATTAATTTCTGTGTGGTCTATACAGTAGAGCACCATTAATCCGGACGCCAATCATCCGGATGCTTCGCCTTCCGGACAAATTTACGTCGAAACAGAACTTTTAATGTGCACTGATATTTACAGAAGTACTGTTTCAATAACCCGGATGCTTCATTTATCAGAGCAATATGCCTGAGAACGAAGGCGTCCGGATTAAGGAGGTTTCTCTGTGTTTACATCTTACAAACTTATTTGCGTTGTTTAAAATATGAAATGTATGTGTGTTGTTCACACGGTAACTATGGGTATGACACTCAGAACGATAGTTACGGGTAAAACAGTCACTATATATTGTCATCAAAATATTAAACTTTTTTGAATAAACATATTGGAAAATGCATGTGGTGTTGAAGAAAAACACTTTTATATATATATATATTTCATTTCCAATTTGCAAGCATCAAATATTAATTGATTTGGTAATGTCTCCTAATAAAGCAACCATGACCTAGACGACTAGCTTCCTCGCTGTCCTTTTCTTGAGTTTTTTTTTTAAATATTCACAAGAATGTCTGTCAGTTCATTAAGATCCAGTGTAAAAAGAAAGCAATTTGAAACTACATTTGCCGTCAAAATACCAATGAATCGATAGATAGGCTGCATTAAGCTAACCGACTTTTTGAAGTAATAAGCTCATGAAGTACAAAATGTATTAATTTCGTTTTCTCCAATGACACAGAGATATCTTTCCAGGAAGTGCAAAATGATAAATCGATCATCCACAAGGGGTGGATTATAGGCTACACGCGCCGTACCGGAAATGACGGCGAAGTGACGTACCGCCGTGAGCTGTCTGATATTTTTAGTGTGTGGATTTATAATTCAAGACTAATATTAAAGCAGATCACCTCTCTGATAAAGATTAATATATGAGAGAAAAATAATCAATCTCTATTGCCCGATTATGACCAAGAAATCTACTAACCCTCGTGTAAAGTTAACTGGTCTATGTCTCGGCAAGCCTCGACTTGGACCAAGTTAACTTGACCCTCGGATTAGTGGATTTCTCTATCATTACCGGGCAATGGAGATAGATTCTATTAATCTCAATATACCAAATTAAAGTCACATTTAAGTATATGCAGTGGAACCTACGTATATTGAACCCTGACAAACTGAAATTCATTCCTTAATTTGAAATAATTTTTCACTCACCGGTTAAATTGCATCTTACTTTTATAATTCATGATCAAGTACATGTATTTAAAAAATAAATTCATTTATTTTAAAAAAAGTTCAATTCCTTTCGGTTTCAATACATCAAGGTTCGAATCTATTTTGATTTCCATCACGTTTTAACTTTTTAACAAAATGTTTCGAAATACTTTTTATAGAATAGTGACATTGTACGGATTGTCATTAAGTCCAATGCTGTCTGACATGTTTTTACCGGTTGTTTTACCGTTCGGTAAACCGCGATTTTGACTACATATATCCTCGTTTACGTGATCAAGGTACAGGGCTCACGGTGGGTTTGCCCAATCTACGAGGGATGCCTACTCCGCCTAGGCACATGATCCCACATCTGGTGTGTCCAGGGCGCCTTGATTGTCCAACTTGTTATCTTGCATTCATAACAGGAAATATGAAATGATCATTATATGTTACCTTTACCCTTCTATTTTAGTCATTTTTTTCCTTCGGAGTCTTGGTTAAACATTGGTTCAATTCATAGTATTCGGGCATTAAGTTCATCCTAACTTAGTTCAATATTTGCAGAAATAAATAAGTAGTTCTCTAAATCAGACACAGAGCTATGATAATCTCTTTAAGTGTACTCGGAACTATTACACACCGAATTAATATTTGTGAATCAGAATATAAAAGTAATTGTCCTACCGTTGAGCTAATTTCTACCTCGTTGCCAAGGACTCTGTGATTCACTGCGGATTAATGAGCTACCTTAGTACAATGATACGATCATTTGATGTGGTTAAATGCAAACACGTAGACTGGAATGTAGACTTTCCGTTTTTGTGATATACAAAATACAATCAATCTCTCCTAGTAAAAACCCCACTGAGAGCAATGCCCTGGTTGTACAAAATATTTAGCTTTGAAATTTTGTGTGGAAGATGGAGTGATCGGTAGATCTTAAATTAATAAGTCAGGTTGATTGGATTATTTTGTAAAGAAAACCTTTTGTAGTTAACATTAGAATATTGAAAGTCAGGAACAAAACTTAGAAGTGTTTTCCGACAGGTCGAAAAATGTATACAGTGGAGCCTCATTAATCCGGACACCTTCGTTCCCAAGCAAATCATCCGGATAAATGAAGCGTCCGGATAACCGAAACATACATATCATAATATGCAAGGCAATCTGAAAATTTTGTTCCCGGTGAATGTCGTCCGGAAGGTGATGCATCTGCATTATTGGCGTCCGGATTAGTAAGGCTCGACTGTATATGGATTTATACCACTGCTTATAAAGAGTGCGGTGAATAAAAAATGACAGCAGTTGAAATGATGATATAAAATGTTATTATTGAAAAAGGTCATAATGTTAATATTATTTTTAAAAAATGGTGATAATGAGAAGGAGGTTGAGGTTGATTCGCCCATTCCATTAAGTTCACCTAAATAACTTCAAGTTTCTTTAATATGTGAAGAGTCGTATTAAATGATGATGTGCCTTTTGTAACTTTATGTAGGTAGAGGCAACTTGAGTGAGGCAGTGTCTAGTTGAGGGTGCTCTGTCCATGTATTTAGATTGTGAAAAAACAGCATCCATGATAAAGTTGAGCCTGATGACGAGAAGTAAAGAATCAGCAGTTTAGTGCACCGCGAGCTATATTTTATGTCACGTTTCCATCGACTGTTTATAAGCCCATGGTGCACTACGTAAACACACTGAAATTGACTAGCAACTTAAAATCCCATTCCCAAATCTGCATAATCTCAACCAAGGCACAACACTTTTAAATTCACATAACAATATAGATTAGATGTGCATACCCTGCAAAATGAAATACATGGATAAAACTTTGCTGTGGGGAAATTGTATTTAAATAAAGCAGTGCTTCTGTTGGCTGTTTTGTGAATAAACATTCTCTTAAAACTTAAAAACCAGTTTGCAACTTTTAAAAAGGAAAATTGGCAACGCAATGGATATCAGGTATCTACAGCATGACCTCCATAGAAGATTTCGACATGTAAAATGGAAGAAGTTCCTAAATATATTCGAAAATCCATATCTTAAAAATACAAAATCCTTATTGGATGGGTCCAGGAGTCCGGAAGGAGTCAGCGTCCCCTATTGGCATATCACATCCGATGTCAATGTTCTACGCAAACCTTGCGAATTCGGTAAAATGTCGATTTCGGTTTAAAAGGTAATATACTCTTGATCTATGTAGTAAGAGGTCATGCTTAAGAATATTTCCCAAGATCATAAAAGGGGGGACCACATATCGTTCATCGATTTCACCGTATCGACCATAAAACTTCCGTTCTGACGTTTTCAATATTTCAACAGCGTATCTATGCGTGAGTAGTTAATTAGCGAGTCGTCTAGCTTTCCGAGAAAAACGTTCATAAGAATACCATGACCCGGCATTACGTATAAGTTGTGATAGGAGAAGACGGGATATTGCTACTCAGGAACAGAAAGTTCGATAAATTGAAATTGATATCTTCACGCTTATCATAAAACGTCACGCTTATCATAAAAGCGAAATTCACAATTTTCATACCGGATTACTCCATTTTTTACAAATGCATAATTCGTGAATTCAAGAAGACTGACATTCGTTCAAAGAAATATCCCCTGAAATGGCTATGTTTTATGTTGTCCTTTTATTTCGACTTTTCAGAACTGACTTCTTCAAGTAAAGTAGTACATTATTTTAATCTGTTGGGCTCTCAGATTCAGAAATAGTTTTGTGGTAAAAAAGAAAAAACGATATTCCGTTATTGAGCCCATCCATCGCTTGTGATATTTAGGGACCGTGCATAAACAGTTGTTGTTTGTTACTGAACTTCCAGACCTTAAACGCCATTGAAAACCGATGAAGTTCTCTAGGTTTTGACCAATTATCGTCATGTATGGCCGTTACGTCATCAATATGTCTAAACCAACGGGACAAACAATTCCACTATTTCAGCCAAAGAACATAAGAAATTACTCGCCACCGGTTTTTGAAGTCACGAACGGAAGGCCAACACTTGACCAATGTCGGCTCTGCATAACAGATAAAAATTCGACTGTTGTGCCAACTTCCGTTTGCATTAATTTATATTTAGTACCTATACGGATTGGTGCAATGCAGATCAATTTGAAAATATTAGTGTTGTCATATTAAAAGATCATTCGAGTTCATTGACCTATGTTGCGAATTCTGTATAATATTAGAAATGTTACGTTAGGGGAGCTAAGCTAAATGATATATGGCAAATTGATAAAAAAATGAAATGTCATCTACGTAATGTTATGGCTTTAAATATTTATAAAGTGCAGTCTACGATACCAGTTGGCATAGCTAGATGTAAGGTAAATTTGGTAAAAGTATTAGTTCCTCTGAATTATTTATGAATACTGCCAAGAGAGCGCGTGGTATATGTAATGTATTTATAACTTTGGCTTCCTAATATTGCGTGAGGTAACAGATGTAATGTCACGGGCTAATTTAATTATTGGTTGAATCAGATTTATACAACCTTTGACCTCCGTTGGTATTTATTTAGTATCGTTTGTGTAACAATATGATTGTGCTTGTGCATGAGGAGCCCAGATGTTCTTCATCATAAACTTAATATTATTGGATCGTATAACTTTAATTACTGTTGTTTATATCTTGCTCTGCGTTATATCGGTAAACATAAATCTTAACGAAATTGACCCCTCCCTAGACATCTCTTTCGGAAGTGCGATAAAGTATGCAGATCTAGTTTGCTTATGACAGCGTATTTATAGAAAATCAGGATATAAAACTATTTCAAATCTTGTGATTATGTAATTGGTCCTCTACACATTTAGAAACATCTGTAAAATCCATGCGTGAAACTAATTCTGTATCAAGCTGTCATCGGAATGAATAACGCGACAGACATTTGTTCATTATATTTCATTTATTTATTTTATGTTTCAGTCCCGTTTCACATTAAATGCCCGGAAGTTTTTAAAACACCTTATACTGCTCAATGCCTAACCTGCAGATAATCGCAAAGCTTTGTCCAAAAGACTGAGCAATTCTCCGTTTTCTCATATTGGTGAAATAATCCTGAGTGAAAAAGTGGGAAATTTAACAGTAACAACAGCAAAACAAAATTGTATTGAAGATTCCTACCATTTTTTCGAAAAACAGAACCAAGTTTATGCAGACTTCAAAGTCTTGACATGTAAAACACGTCACATTATGGACGAGATATCTAGTCATACAGATGCCGATATTTGATCAGATACTATTTACCTGATATTGAGTCCAGTACTCTACCATGTGCTATGCCCGCCTCTAGTGTTGGCGCACTTCACTAATACTGTCAATATAATTCTCAAGGACCCTTATCCTCTGTGTGAAAGTCTGTGTATGACAAGATACCAATTATTTTTTGTCCTTTGTTTCAAACAGTATTTCACACAGGAGACACGTTTGATTGATAAAATAACAGAACAAATTTTATGCAGACTTCAAAAAATATAGGTGTATATTCATAATATATTCAGCTAAATACATGTAATAAGATTTTATTGTTTTACTAGACAACAACTGGCTAAAGTATTAAGCTGAAAACCATTAAGCTTCTAGTCTATAGTCAGCATAATTTTAGCCACGCTAAAACCATATAGTGATTAAGTGAAAGAGTTTGCCACGCTGCTTCCGTGGACGATCGTCTTCATATAAGAATGAATGAAGATTGACCATCGAAACATCACCAGAAGATTATCGAGAGTGGCAATAATAGAAGTTTCACAGTTTTAAACAAATTAAAATATGCGCTTATTTTATTTTATCATTTATTTTTTAAACGTCATACTTTAAAAATCAGCCGTGGACAATGACGACGACGATGTTTCTAATTATGTGCTATGGTTGTGCTTGCCTATAGTGTTGTATTCGGTGATGATAACTTTATGATTAAGTAAAACTGAAGAAGTACCGAGGAATATTTGAAAATCTAAGTCCTTACACATGACAAGTCTAAGATAATGATGGTCTCAACTTGGAAAACAAATGCAAACGCCTAACAGGATGGGACCAGGTGTCCGCAAGAAGTCAGTTTCCCCTGTTGGTATGCCACAGTCGTCGAATATGTTCCAAGGAAACAATACGAGTTCGGTAAAAAGTCGATTTCGATTGAAAAAAGTCATATATATTCTTGATCTAAGTAGCTAAATGCAGTCATTGGAAATTGTCATGCTGAAGAATATCATCCAGCATCCTAAAGAGGGGAACCTCATATTGCTTAACGAGTTCATCGTATCGACCATAACATTTCCGTAGTGACGTTTTCAACGAAGTATCCATGTGTAAGTAGTTTATTGGCGAGTGGTCTGGCTCTTCGAATAAAATTTTCAAACATTCATATGAAGACCATGTCCATGAATAACCTATAAGCTGTGAAATGAAGACGACTGTAGCTTACCGTCCTTCCTAATGGATAAGAGTAGGTCTAAATAAGAAGCGGGTGTGCTGCTTTCTGTAGTCTTATTCATCTCAAGTCAAACAGGATACATCTGCCCCAGGTAGTTTTGAACATTTAGGTTATTGATTGTACAGGACGTCGTCGATGTACCTGTAAGTAAAGATGAACAAAGTAGATGATGATGATGATAATGAGGAGGAGGAGGAGGAGGAGGAAGATGTCGTTAACATCAAACAAAAAACAATACGACTATTTTTAAAATGAATAAAACTCATTTTGCATTTCTAAAAATAAGCCGCTTACAAATTCAATATTCGTGTACTAACGCTGCAATTTGAAATAACGAATAGAATGGAGTGGTCAATTTCAAGCCAAAACGAAGTCTATATCGTCTATATAAAAGTGAAGAAGGGAATTGGTTAACTACATTTGTTAATTAGGTTTTCACTGTGACATGATTAACTTAAATGTGACAGTATGTAGTCAATTTAAAGACAGCAAATGTAATAAGAGTCTGGGTCTACCTCCACTGGGACACCATGACAGATGCGGAAATAGAACAATACGTCTAGAATTGGTCCGTTAAGAGGTCTTTCCTTTCAAGATTAGATTTAAAAAAGCCATTATCCGGAGTCTGTAAATGTGACGTGAAAGAATTCAAACAAAGATAGGCTTCTCTTTTATACAAAGGTCAATTCGATCGCACATTCTCTGAGTCTGCGCTCTTGTCTATCCAAAAGGATAGCATGAATGTTATCTATTTGTCACGAAAATATGATAAACTTTATGATAAATTATATATCAAATACATATCACATGTTGTATAATTTATACCATTCAGAAAAAGTTGTCCTCCTCGGATTCGACTCGATGGACAATGCCTCTTATGGTTGAAAGTATTCAATATCAATTTCATGAATGCAATATATGTCCCTTTTTTCTTTTAAAACATGGTTAACACTGGTTCAAAAATACCATCGGCATGTATATGTATTTAATCACCCGGGCATACTTAATAATAGATAAGGGTGAGTGAAAATATTTATCTCATGTACATTATAGGCTACATGCTTACGAACTTTAATTACTAAACATGAAGGATATTGTGTACTTTTGGATAATTTTTATATATCATCGGCAGGGCAAAAAGTCACGTGGTACAGTGGGTGTCATAACGTTAACATCCTTGAATACTCGGTGAGCTTTGGTGCTTAATATAGGTCAGAATGTAACGACCTTTACCCGTACAAGTTGACGTTCCCTTATTCTCGAGTGGAATGTCAAACAATAGCAACACTAACAAGATAAGTGTCTTCCCTGATATGATTTGTCGTCTTGTAATTCGCACTCTAATGAATTAATTCCTATGAAGAACATTTCACGTACTTGGAAATTTTGGCTACCAGTGGCTCGCGTGTGTCACGTGTCTTTCGCTTTTTTCACATATCATCTGACTGCTGTTAATTTCGTGACTACGCAATCATTACAGAAATAGGCGGTAACCTTGGAAATGGTGATATGATTAGAAGATCAGTCTTGGAGCATTACACCCAATAGAACTGTAGTAAATACCTTATATTTTTATGTACAGTTTATGGTTCCGTGTAGATTTCTTCTTACTTATCATTATATTGCTATTAGGGGCAAAGGGCTGTTGAACCAAATGTTGCACATAATGTTATGATATTATTATGTCTTCAACATAGTATCAATAACCACATAACGCTATATAAATTCAAGAATCAATTCTTATATCTTATAGAAAAAATTTGTCCAGACGACGAGTGTGCAATTAGTTACTCTTGCAGACGACATAAACGCATGGAAATGGGCGATATTTCGTAGATATTGAGCTATATATGCATATGCAATTGAAATCAAGACCATATTTTTGTCTGAATACCCCTCATAAAAATTTAGAAACGACAAAGCTCTATTGCACAGGATCTATATCTAAATGCATACGAATGAACATCTCTCTCTCTCTCTCTCTCTCTCTCTCTCTCTCTCTCTCTCGTTGACCCTCTCTTATTCTTCACCCATTTCTGATATTAATTTTCTTCTACAATGTCCATAGATAATTTGTACTCTAAGCACCGCATGTGAAATTCAACCGCTGCTTTTATTTATTTTAGAAATGTTACAATTTTACATTAAACCGCGCTTGTATTCATTAATGACTAATGTATTTTCTCTTTGATCTTGTAAAACTAGTTCTTGTTTTATGGTCCTGTTTATCTTTGCAGTATTTCAACATTACCCGAAAGTCTACCATGTTCATAATTTAATACAAAAATTAATTATGCAAACTGTGAAAGGTAATACATTGAATAATGTATTAACGTACATAACGAGATGCATGATGCCTCATTATTTTGTGTTATATATTTTTGGGGAGTGCTTCGTTACATAATAAGCGAGCAGAACATTTGTGATAGCCTGCAGCCCTGATCCAGCTGATTCATTTGATCAGGATATCTAAATGTCAAAGTGAATTGATGAATCTTAATTTTGTGCAGTGGTCTACTGGGTGAAAAAGAATGTTGATTAATAGCATTAGGTTTCACTATCGAGTCTCCCTTTATCAATTACTTTCAAAAGATACCAATCCATTAACTCTCAATGAGAGAAAATAGTTCTCCAAAATTTAAGAATGTGTTAAAATGTTTCTTCATTTCCTTTGGTCTGTTTCATTATATTACATCTACTGTTAATCCAGAATTTCCTGCGAAAATTTATTGGGGCGACTCAGTGATCTTTTAGTTATTCGCGAGGGAATATTTTAGCGACTGTGTCATAGGCAATTATGTATCACTATGTTGGATGGAGTACATATATTCCGATTCAATTATTTTCGCGAGCAAGTACCCATGCGAAATATCGCAAAATAAAAATTCTCGCGAATAAACTGAATTTACAGTATTTGTCATTCTTGGGGATTCGCTTCGATTAAAGGAATTTTGTTATCCTGACACTCGTCCCTATGTATCGGATTCTTGTGCCATCCTGCCACCTGGTCCTATTCCATTAGGGATTTGCAATTTTTTCCCACGTTGAAATCATTATTACTCTGCTTTTTCGAATATTTCTTGGTATCTTTTCAGTTCTATTGTTAAACTTGAGAGTTGAAGTTTCGAACCGTGAATTTTCGTATCGGAATCGTGTTCTTTACCAACTGTGACACTCTGACCTCTCTTTCGATTATAGCAACTAGTAACGAAGTCGCAAACACTGCAGCTTTCCCCTTATGCTCTGGCTGGGTGATTTGCTGGTACTTTCAATATATCTAATTCTGGCTGAAGTTATTGATGGAAATCGATTGGATCCCTCATCATCCCTCATGTTCAGTAATTAAATTAAATGCATCTGCATCAGCACTTATGTAATATTAATGTCACTGCAGCATCTTCTCTAAATGTATTATTTACATCACTCGCTGGTCTACGTCAAAACGTACTCGTTGAATTCGCTTCTATCACAACTTAACCTTAGCGATAAAAAAGACAAATTAGTCCAAACGTTAGCAGTGTCGTGAAACTTCCATGAAAAACGGTTCATAACATTCATTGTATATTGTTACAAGTGTGTGTCCTTAGATCTGCAAGCGTGCGTTACCGGAAGACCGCTTTATTTCGGGGACCATTTTCAATAGATGAAGCATGCCAATAGGGTTCTCTCACTCCTTCCGAATATCAACAATTATGTTCCACATAAAGAATGCTATGATTCCAAGCTTCTCGTATTTTATGACTTAGATTATCAGTTATCTATTGGGTTCTTCTCCATTTTATTCTAAAGTACTACGTGCTTAACTCTTCGCATCATAATTTTACTACTACAGTAACAGAACATTACACCACCATATTGTTGATACATTTTTGACAGTTGTGTTTGAGAAAAATGGCAATCATCAAGAAAAGATTAAGAAAGTGATGATGATCATCAAGAGAACTCGGATAAAAACGTATTTTTTTTCTAATCCTTAAACCTTTTACAAAGAGGATTTAGAAAAAACATAATGAAATTGATACCATAGAAGCAAATAAAATATATCTAATCTCTGTAGTTTAACCATAAATGAATACCCTTAAACATGTAAAATGTTGTAGCATTTTCAATATTCTATAATTATGGCTTCATTTTGTTTCACTCTTGATGGTTATAATGTTAAAAGGAATTTGTATTAAAGCTTAAAACTTCCGTTGAAGTATTTATTACAAAATCTCGTAATTCCAAAGTTGCAGTAATTAGACTTTCGTTGATGGGTAGAGAAACGTATTCTAAAATATCTCTCATTCTTCTTCTGTTTTAACAATGCACCGTAGTACGATATTATAAGTTATATACATAAAGCATCAATGGAATTGAAGATCACAGAAGCAGGTAGATTAATGATATTGACAAAACGTCAAAGTAACTTAACTTACACCAAAGATATTCTTTGGAACGCATTTCTTCTCAAATGAATGTGTACAGTATATCAAATATTTGATACAATATGTCGACTTGTTTTTGTTGTGCAATTGTTGAATGTGCGGCTTTTTAGGGGTGTCTTTTACCTCTCGCTAAGGTACACTATAATGATATCAGATTGAAACCTTATCGAATGCCTGTAGAGGTCTTGTGATGTGTTCATATTATCGTCGCTTAACATGTATGAGCAGTGAGGCATCATTATCATCCTAACACCCTCTCTGAAAAGTGATAGTGACCTGCATTGCTTAGTACGGCCGCTTAGTGGAAGAACAAGAACTTAAATTGTCAACATTTTAGGTCTGATGTGAGAGTCAAGGTGAATGGACCCATAGGGACCCTCTTTGGGACTTCAAGAGATTTTGGAGGTCAAATCTCCATATTCAATTCCTCATAGATCTTGCTATTAATACTCCTCTTATATTTTAATGCCTACGGACAATCAGACTTCAATGATATTTCAAGTTACGTTGTTCGTCTACCAGGTCTGATTCATACGAATCATTTTAGGGAATGGATTCGATCAATAGTTATCCCAACTTCTGAAAAACAAGTCATATCAATACAGAATTGACGATGATATATTCAGTATAATGTGCTGTTGGTCTAAGATAACTTTAGACCTGGTTGGACCTCTATGTGTCACTAAAGGGACTATAGTGAAATAATATTTTTGCCTTTTTTTAATCATTACATGTATATACATAATTATTTTTCATTTATCCACATCTGTTCCAGTAGAGCTATAAGATATGTAGATATATAGTTTTTGTTTTGCTCTTGGTGCTATCCGTCGTTTGATAGATAATGGTATCTACAACATTCACTTGTTATAAAGACACATCCTAGTACAATTGTAAGGTCTAAGTCGCGTGATGCAGCCCCTACATTTGTAAACTTTCTGTCACAAACGATCTATGGAATCACATTAATATTAATGTACATCACTCCCATAATATTCATACAAAATAGAGCATTATATACTATGGCCATTGAATCAAAGAATTTCATCGAAAATCTCGTCGCTGTATCAATAACGGTATTAGAAACAATTTGATCAATCACTAATCCCAACCTCTTTTTACCGTTTACGACTTGTTCCGAACTGGACAATGCCGCATTTGTTATATACATGTTTGTGACACGACGGGTGCCGCGCGCGGAGCAGGAGTTGCTTATCCTTTCAAAGCATCAGGACTCACTTCCGGTTTTTGGTAGGGTTACACTATTTGTTTTATTTTACGCGTCATATTGTGTGCATTGCTGTTTGTGTTATTGTCTTTTTTTGTTTTGACGATGGATTTTTCTGCCTTTCGATTTTTGTACCACATTCTATTTTTAATCTTGATCTTTCAGTCAACACACTGAAAAAAACAACTGATAAATGCAACTTTAAAAAAAATGAAAAGAAAAGAAGTAAACAATATCAGTCAAATTCAAAAGCAAGTGAACGTATCATCAGAGTAATGATAGAACGACTGCATGCTGATTCTGATGATGGTGATGATTAAAAGAAAGAATAAATATTGAAAATAAAAACAGTAATTATTGAAATGTCAATCTAAAGACATGTAAGCCATACGTTTGTTATATAAAATGTATGATAGGAATATGTACATAGCGAAGACTTCTTTTCGGAAACGTCAATAGAAGAAGTATTTTGAATCAGGTTGTACGCACATGTACCACATACTGGGAGTGTAACAACTTACCAGACTGTAGCGTTTGCTTTTTTATATTTTGAAATAAGCCAATTTATAATGAGACAGAAGATATCAAAGACAATTTGTATAATGGTTTTTAGTTTTCGTTTATCAATTCTCGCTTGTAACATTAGTAAAATAAGTTAATGTATCTTCCCTTTGCTGTTTTTCGTTATCTGATGCACTGGAGCAATTGTGCAAGCCGGTAAGCAATTACTTTTTCCCACTACCACTTACTAGCTTGATGATTTTTCAAATCTTCCTCAATTAAAAATCAGACAAAAAGGCAGAGAGATGAAAACTATAGCTCTGTATGTGTAGATAATGTAATGCCCCCTGTGAACAAGACCACACAGAATAAGAAAACAGTTGATGACAAGGTTATTTGAAAGAAGGAAGTAAAAACGTGTTTGATGTGAGGGGCAGAGCAGTTGATCCACTCTAATTAGTGAATTCATATGTTTTTATCCTATCAAATATATCTAAGGAAAATGATGAGGAGGTTTCGGTTCATGATTATCACTGACTTCGGGGAGCGTTAGATGAAACAAAATTCTTCACAGGAGAGAATAGTGGGTGGACATAACGAATTCATAAAATTATTTGCGATATGGCCACCCAATGGGGCGTAAAATAGTGACGAGGGATTGAAACGGTAGCAATGATTCAAACCCATTGGATATTAGAGTGATAAAGACTCAGTGTATAAAGTAGTATGGTATGGTTTGGTATTGTTGTTTAACGTCCCACTCAAGAATATTTCACTCATATGGAGACGTCACCGTGTGCCGGTGAAGGGTTATAAATTTTGCCTATGCTTGGCACTGCTGGCCGTAGAGCAGGGAGGATTTTTTAACGTGCCAACACCTACTGTGACACGGGGCCTCGATTTTAACTGTCTCATCCGAAGGACAGGGACGGCCAACCGCGGAGTGGCGCTGACGCGGCTCGAACCCGGATCTTCCGATTCGCAGTCGAACACGCTAACCACTCGGCCACGGAGGCCCCGTATTAAGTAGTAAACATAGATGTTTTAATATATAAAAGACGGTTAAATCATATATATGGACTTTTTTTAGAAATATTATAGTTTCATCGATCAAAGTTTGTTTTACAATAAAATGAAATTTCCTCAATTGTTAAATATGTCTATATGTCTTAGTGCATCAATTAAAATGTTAACAACAATAGGTATAATTATGAAGATATCAAATTAAATACACTGATAATAATAATAATAATAATAATAATAATAATAATAATAATAATAATTACAATAATACAAATAATAATAATAATAATAATAATAACTGGAGGAAAAAAGAAGAATGATAAGAAAAACAATATTTAGAATAATAATAGGGTCATCCGACCTTCAAGCCGAAGGACCCTTATAATAAACATTATAATAATACCTTCTGCTAAAATCCTACGATCTTACGTACGATTTTACTAGGAAAAAAAAAAAAAAAAAAAAAAAAAAAAAAAAAATCCTACGATCTGATTGGTTGAGAGCCATGAGACAATTTTGAATGTCACCTGCTCGTTCTATAAAGATAAAGAAACCAGGGTGTTATTCCAAAAAATGTCACATGCACCGACGTTCAAGTACGCATAGCATATGTCATCAGAAATGTGGCAATGACGTAGTCCGTCAACGCGCTCATATATATGCAAACTATGATTGTTCAATATGAATGTCGAGTAAACAATAGTGTAATTGACATAGGGGCCTAATGGAAAACAAAGTTACAAAATTAAATGACACTCGGTATAATAAAATAAATATTACATTCATAAGAGGGTGATATTGCATATTTCAACCCTCGGGATACATTGTAAACCTCGGCTTCGCCTCGGTCGACAATGCTTCCTCGGGGTTAAAATATGCAATATCACCCTCTCAGTAATGTAATATTTATATATTATCATCGAAAGAACTCGAAAAGTCAGAAGGGAATTTGTCGTCACCTACCCCCCCCCCCCTTCCAACCCTTTGGTCTTGTGACGATTAGTATTCAGCAGAGTCACGATATATCACTTGTCATGTTAGTTGTAGTGTCTTTCATGTAGTAGGCTTGTGACATATGTACATGTAATTAACATATGATAAAGTCATATTAAATTCAATTTTCCCTTCTTCGATACAAAAAATGAAAAACTGCAAAACGCCTCGATTCGAGATTTTGAATTTCTCTCCGTCAGTGAAAAGCATACTCTGTGAAATTAAATATTTCGCGAATCTTTATTCTAAACCTTAAATATAAAAACTTACGATGATCTGATATTACTTCTCTGCTAGACACTAACTTCCGATATAAGACAAAAACTCGGAGTTACTTCCGTTCAGATAAAGTTTCCCTACCGAGTGCTTTTGACGTGTCTATTATTTCTCCAAGACCTTATTAATCCCATCCACGTTACTCTTAATTTTTCATCACCAGACATATTATTTCCTCTTCCATTCTATTTGTAACTTCCATTAACTACATTATCGCATTTTTCCTTTTGTTCTATTTTACTTAACGTGCATTTATTTTGTTTTTCAAAAGCATGACTCTATGTTCACGTTTCTCTTTTTCTTTTCGTTCCCCACCCCCCTTCTTTATCTCACTCAATCATTTATCTATTCAACGGGGGGGGAGTACAATATACCAAGGGGCATACAACATTTTAAAAACCAACGACAGACAACTCCGTGGCCGAAACAAAAAGAGACAACACTAAAACAGTAATACAAAATAACGTTTGAAACTAAAAACAGAAAAACATGAACCCAACTAAAGACCTGGGTGGAGTTAGGGTGTAAAAACCGGTGGTGAGTTCAGGTGCTCCGGAAAAGTAAAAATATTCTTCTCAATGCGCGGCTCCCGTGTAAAGTTAAGAATAAAAGTTTTTAAAAAAAACATATCATTTAAATTGTATATTTGCCTTGTTTACTATCACGATAGAGTTTAAGCTTTGCTTCCTTTTTCGGTCCTATGCCACAGTACAAATCGGCACCTTAAAAAACCCGTAATAGCTCTTGGACCTCAATGCCGAGCATCGACTCATCGATTTTTAGGCACTTTACTGGCATTCATGGAATCTCCCAGTAATTCTTGCACTGCACACGAAACTGACAACAAAATCAACAATCAAGACGTGCATTTTCTTTAACACGACTTTTCAGTTTTCACTGATATTAAGACCAGTTTGTTTTTAAGGCAAGACCCTATTGCTTTGGAAATGTAAATGACATATAATTGGTTTCGATTGATTAGTATAGTTCTTGTTCTAATATAATTGGTTTATACGTAGTACAGCAGTCCTATGGTGAATTGTCACGTTTATTGCAAGAACGTGACGTGATCATTTCAAGCGGAAAGTTAAACGCAAAAAGCCCAACTCTCGAGATAGCACGTGTATCAGTAAGATGAGACTGCAAAACGTGAGATCTTCACAGTGGTAATCACATACATTGATAACAATGAGTGTACTCCTTAGGTCATATGGTTATGATATGTCATTAATGACTTTGAAAATTTTGTTGTGACGGCCGATTATGGCCCAGCCGTTTATGACGGCTGCACCAAGATGCACTAAGATGTGAGACAAACGACCTTTGTTCGTACAAATCCATTCCATATTCAGAATTTATCACAGTAATTATGACATTTTATTTCTTTGGGTGAAATGATTTGTCTGAAAACGTTAAAACAGACTGATAATAAAATAGGTGTTTAGACGTGTTCTCCGAAACGAAAATGACGATTGATGACAGATATCGATTACATGCGTAGTCTGGACTTCGTAATCTGTGTTTAATTTCTTATGAGTCCTTGTGACCCCGAGCATTCCTGGCATTCATGTGACTTCCGCTTTGCAAACAAGTTCAGATTAAAACCCATGTATATGCAGAAAATAATGTTCTACATAGACATTTGTAAGTCCCATTACATCCGTTCCTTTACTTTCCAAAAATGCTCTGGACCGATTAGGCAATAAAAAGGGTATCAAGGAGTAATGGAACTGAAAGTTCCACCTGATACAAGTTGGGGGGGGGGGGTGAAAATTACTTCTACTCGAAAATCAATTTTGCAAAACAAAACGGGATGAGACCATGTACGCGGAAGGAGAAATTTGCCATTTTTAGATGCATTACACTGCTCGTATTTGTTTAAAACCCAGTGAAAAGGATTTGCAAATCTAGCTAGCCATTACATTTATCTTTTGATGAGGACTTTTAAGGCTTTTCTGTATTTTTATCAATGTAGATGTGTGAATGATTTATTCCATACATTTGCTGAAAATTACACATCTTCATATTACAGATAAATCTATCCTATTCCTTATTAACAAATACTCGTATTACATATTATTTTGTTCAGCGATTACCTTTGATTATAGAGACCACAGAGACTTAAGCTTAAGATGTTATACTATAAAGTGTTAATGTTATGTGTATTTATTTTACGCTGTCTATGTTTTATTTTTAGCCACGGTGTTGTTTGTCGTGGATTTTGAATGTCCAGATGGTATCTTCTACTTCCGTTTTTGTTTTTTTTTTTTCTTTTTTTTTTTCTTTTTTCATAAGCGTCGTTAAAAATTCGAAAATCGCTAGAGGACACTTGAGCTTCCTATCCTATGGAAGGACATTATAAACCGAGGTTTCTTACATGTACATGTCGGTACCTCAAAGATCTGCCCCTGCTCAGTGACATAAGTGCCAAGTATAGGCGGCAAACTGAACTCAGTGCCTGATTTCGGCGATGTGCCCGTATTAGCAAATTATTCTTTGATTGGACATTAAACAACATAACAATTTGAGTGAAGCTTTTTTTCATTTTGTTGTTGAAAAGCAAATAATGCCTGCAGGTATGTATTAATGCCTATTGTCTTGTCTACAACATACTAAGCAGCTCGGTAAGACAAATTACTTTCTTCGTCAGACACTTTCCTTGGATAAGTTGATCATTGATTTATCATACTGTCAATTGTATTTGAAATAGGAATTCGCCATTCACCTATAGACCTGAAAAGTTCCATTTCTCTTTCTTTTAATCCCTAATTCATATACGTATTATTAGTTAGTTTCATTCAGTTTTACATCTTGTTTTGGATAGAGTCGGCGCACTTTTTGGTAATCCTTATTCTATTCATTATTTGTAGAATTTTAAATTCGGGTGCTTTAAATGATTCTTATGTAAGATCTTTCAGCAGAACATTTTTTATAATGTTCTTGTAGACGTCATGATCAAGATATAGGGCTCACGGCGGTTGTAACCAGTTTACTGGGCTCCTACTAGGCACCTGATCCCATCTTCGGCGTATCCAGGGTCCGTCCGTGTTTGCCCAACTCCTTATTTTGCATTCCTAATATGAATAATGATATCTATCACTGTTCGTTACCTTTATCTTTTTATAAAAGTGCCTACTGTTAACTTTTTTCCAAAAAGAGAGCATATTATATTTCATAACATTCATTTATCCTTTATGGATATTGATGAAAACGCTGTTGAAAAATAACAGACAAAACAGTCATCATAGAATAAAACTACTTTATTCAACAATTGGATGTATAGTACAGACGAAGTAAGAGTTGTTTGACATATGCTCTTGTCTGAATAACCAGGTTTATCAAGGGAAAGCCTATAGACGTCATTGGCTAATTAATATAAATGATTTTTGTCAAAGAAACATCGATAGTAAAATAATTTATATTTGTAACTTCACCCAAACATCTACGAAATCCACTTTAAGTAAACATGTAAAGCCACGTTCGTTCAAAGGGTACTAGAGTCGTGATTACAGCTGTGTACAGCATGAAATTTTCGTATTTGCTATGTCAGTTCAGTGTAATAAGTTATTTCTTTAACATTGATGTGTCTGTCGATACATGTTTTACATACGAAAAAAAAACTTTTTTCGGTGAAAATAACTTTTTGTCTCTTCAAAGATAATTGAATTATTCTGCAAAATACTCATGAGATAATGTTTAAAATACACACGATAAAAATTAGAGTTATAACTAGTCTCAAATCTCTCTCTTTCTCTCTCTCTCTCTCTCTCTCTCTCTCTCTCTCTCTCTCTCGTAACATTATATCTATTCCCTGATTTTACACTTGATTACATTGTAAAACAAATCACCATTGGTATTGCTGGCATTTATAAACCGTTGATTGGTTTTTGCTTCATAATAT
Source organism: Pinna nobilis (assembly GCA_016161895.1). Taxonomy (NCBI): domain Eukaryota; kingdom Metazoa; phylum Mollusca; class Bivalvia; order Pterioida; family Pinnidae; genus Pinna; species Pinna nobilis. Next base: position 34,208 of record JACSZP010011089.1, read on the forward strand.
TTTTGTGATCGGCATTAGTTGCATAAACAGGAAGTTTTAACCCTTAAATATCTCTCTTCTATATTACATCCCCCATACTTACTTAACTGTAATGGTATTATAAACTCGCTTTAAGGTTACTGTTATACTCCGTTCTCTGTAAGTCATGATGGGAACGAGCCGTTGAGCTTATCTACTGACAATTCATTAATCCATTATTTTAGTTCTGCTAATTTTCCTCAGTGTTTAAACATTAAAACATTTTGGTAATTATCTTCACTGGCTCTTTTTTCAATGATGCTTTTAAAGAATTAAGAAATATGTGAATTACATGGTTCCTTATAATTGATTTGTAAAATCTTCAATAAAAGAACTCAGACAACTGGCCATGAAGGCATTACTCCTCCGTGGCACCGTAACCACCGCCCACTTCTCTTAGGTCCACGGTGCCCTGTATTAATTTAAATATTGTCCAATCGACGGTGGCTACTCTGTTCCACATTTTACGAATCTATTATCGTAATCATGCAATACATATAGGGATACACTGAATAGCCTGGTAGTTTTCAAACGTTTTACGTTCTTTTCAACCTGACACGCACAAAACAGCATTGTGTAAAGTACTGAAATTCCATCATTTTTTGGCGCGATGATTTAAACCATAGCAAAAGTGTTTTATTCAAGAATATAGGATTAATGTGCCAGAGTAATCAATGCCTGAACAAGAAGTTTCCAATTCACTGCTTGAACACTGTTTTTGTATACATAAAACAACAGAGTCGCATATTACTAACATAACTTATGCTTCCATATGCTTACTTAGTAACGATAAGGATGTTTTCTATTTGCTTTTTTTAATGTTGAAGTTTATCTACCTGAAAATGAAAAAAAAACATTTGATTTATACTGCGTAATCAGTCGTATGTTTTTAACATTATCATATATTCTTTTCGTAAAACTATAAGAATTTACTAGATTGGGTCAATTTATCTGTACAACCATCTGACCAATTAATTTCTAATCAAGTATGCAGCGCGAATATTCCTTGTTAAGCCATTTGTTGCCTAATTGACACTTACGTGTACTTAGCATATCTACTCCATAGGTACATCTATGTATCACAAAATGTTTCATGAATTGTTGTTCTAGCTCAATATAGTATTCATTCTTACGTGTCTCGTTGGAGACGAAATAATGATAAACTAGCGAAGAATTTACAAGTGCCATAATGACCATTTATACATCTCAAGATATCAGTTTTGGTAGACCTACAGCTGTGGATTGCAGACCAGTTGTATGGATAATTGAAAGATGCCTAAACAGTTTCAATCGCAGTCTGGTATAGGTGTCCAAAGTGTCAGACGTTTAGCTAGGAATCTAGAAGTTTAGACAGACTTTACCAATCATTTATCTTCTGACAACAATTTAGATACAGCATGTTGAACCCAAATCTTATTAAAGGCAAGACATCGACACATCTCAAACTAAACATTCTATTTCTGATTTCCAGGGGGTTTAATGATCAGTATGCGATGATGAATAAACCCCAATCGTCAGCGCATAATGAGAAGTGATTGACAAAGTTAGCGGTTCTCAGGTGATGTTCTACCTGCTCGAGTTTCACTTACTGTATATACTAGTCGAGCGTCTGTAGATACAGCAAGGGATAGATAACAAAATTAAGCGGATGTTTGGTTAAAATGTCAACAACTTTGTGAAAAGAAACTGTCTTTCATCAAGAAGTGGCAGATGGTTCAAGCAGCTTCAAAAATAGATTGTTTTACTCATTATTTTCACTGCACCAAAATACCCCTACACGTAGATATTGATTGATTTTTTTTTTAATTTCCCCGAGTTCTTCAAAACAAATAATCAGCTCTAATTATTTAGAGCATTCCATCAATTCTACTTCTTAGAAATTGTAGATAAATAGTGCTCCCATTCAGTAAACTCCCATCCAAGATTTTTCTTTAGGCCTCTATAGACATGTAATCAGGGCGTTGTGCTTTAAAAGAAGACCCCCCTAAGAATCTAAGTGCAGACTTGCAAATAGCCTCTATCGTTCCTTTGATGTGAAAATGTTTCCTACTTTACTAACCGAAACCCAGTTGTTCAAAAGTTGCTTAAATTTAATCGAGGTTTAAATATAACTGAACATTGTAGAAATAGAGTAATCAAACCTCAGATCTCTGCATAATTTTTCAAATTTCAGATTGTCTAACCGAAGGTTCAAATTTAAAAAAAAAAAACGATTGAATTGCTTAACAACATAGTTTGATTCTGGGCTTTATCTTAAACTTAAGTTTTAAACCTTGGGTTTAAATTTCATCTCAATATGAACAGCTTGGTCCTGGTAAGTGATCGTCACCTTAGTATACAGCCACCAGGTACTCTCCGCAAACATCAACAGCAGTAAAAACAGTACTGAACTGTAGAACATGAATAATGTAATACGATATAAAACATATATTATATATAAATTCCATCTCAGTTCTGAGTTTTTCGCTATTGTTTCTGTTATTGTGATATATCATTTTATAATATTTAGAAATTAATGAAACATTCATCAAAAAACTTATTTCGTCCCCTTGCCTCAATGTTGTTTTCTCCGGAGTTTGACATTACATGTTCGTTATAAATTTCATGCAAATGAAAAAAATCATGAAATTTCAAATAACTAGCTGATTATTCATTACTATTATTATTATTATTATTATTATTATTATCATAATTATTATTGTTTCTATTTTAATATTTATATTATTATTATAATTATTATTTAATATCATTATTGTTATTTTGAAGATTGTTATTATTATTATTGTTATTATTATTGTTGTTGTTATTATAATACTTTTTTTTCATTATTACAATTATTATTTTCATTATTATTATCATTTTTGTTTTGTTTTTTCTATTATTATTATCATCATTATTTTTTTTTTATTATTTCTATTTTTTACTCTTTGACTGACGAATACTCCTTTTCAAGTCATCGTTCATGATTTCAACTATGATAATTCAAATTGAATAATATGGAGCATACACCTATTCGAAATCTACGGCGGACAAGCAATGCCGTTCTACTTATACTTAGTCTTCTGCTCGGGCGTTAGCTGTTTGGGGTGTACATAATGAGAATGGATGGATATAATACAGAGAAATACATTTTTCAAAATCATTTGATAAGGAATATAAAATCATAGGTGTAACGCTGATTTTAGTTTTCAAAATCTAAAACCTGCATCATTTATTAAAGTTACGCTTTTTATCGAAACGACATGTTCGCAACCTGCATGGTTAGCTTTCAATATATTATTTCTCTTATCCTAACGTATCGTATAATATATGCATTTTTATATAAAAAACGATTTTTTTTGGAATATTTTTGATAGCTACAATTGATATACGCCTCACCACATAATTGTATACTTAAGAATTTAATAATTGTTTTATCATGCATATTGAATTTTTATGTATTCCATATGCACACGAGCATAATGAACTTAACGAATGAAGAAAGAAGAAAAGACCAACAAAGGCGTTTACTTTCATTGAAACTCAAACATACTGGAACTATAACTGATCTTATCACAACTGATAATTTCTTAACTTATGGTGTAATAAAATGTACATGTATACGATAGAAAGGATACTAGTCTAAACTTTTCCTTAATTAATCTCAAGTCTAAATAAATCATTTTCAAAATTACATCAGTCATATCGCATCTTAGGGACACATATTTGTGGAATTCGTACTTTAACCAGGAATTGTGTTGCATATAATGCGAGGTCCTCCACTATTAGAATATCCAACGTAAATCTGTGACACTGAACCTCGTTTTTGCTATTTCGAAAGGACGACGGAAAACTCCAGAATTTAACATTCCTGATTTGATAAGAAGGGGAGTTTAAGTTGTATTATTGCTAAATGTCACCGGTGAAGGGCTACAAGTTTTGGCCTTTGTTGGATACCATAAGGGTTCTTTGCCGTGCGATCACCCACTGTGAAATAGGATTTCGTGTTTACTGTCTCATCTGAAGGACCGGAAAAGCTAATCACTTCCGATAATCGGACTCAAACCCACGTCCTAAAAATCTGAAGGCCACCACACTACCATGTATACACAACAGCTTGCTAAATTGGAGTTTCATGCAAAATTTTGCGATTATAGTTTCGTCTATTTTGAGAAACAGATAAATGCAAATAGCATTTTATGATTAAACAAAGTTCAAACCTAAAGACAGGTTTTACTTTTGTAGATTGATAAGTGATAAAATCCATACTTTTAGGCAATTTATCATTCTTTTATCTCCTATCAGACATTGCAAAAGAAGAAGCTGATTAATTCAATTAATTTTGAGCTGTCGTAGCTTGATGAAGTGCAATGAAGTTAAAGGATTTACTTAATCTCACTGGAAATAAAACCTGCCCCTATCTATTCTGCAGGCATCCATTTATAGTTTATAGCATTGGCAATGAAAAGGAAATATAGTCGCTACTACATAAAGATGCTTTTAGAAGTAAGGTTTTCCATGCTATGAGATTTGCCACACAAAGTTAGAACATTCTTAAGATAAACAAATCGTGCGGGGAGCTTGGGAACGGATTCCTTATTGTCTGGGCTCAAGAAGTAATGATGAAGAGAATTCGACAACTGGAAAGTGTAGCTACAACGTAGATATAATATATTATATACTACTATTACTGGCAGATTATCATGCACATATCATCTTTGTCCACAATTCAGCTTTTCCTTACCATTACTAAACAGTAAGAAAATTGCTTTAAGGTTAGAATAATTGAAAACTTGCACATGTTTATTGACATAAAATGTTAGTTCATAATAGAATATGTCATACTGAGAAGGAACTGCTATGACTTAGTGATTAGCGTCTTTGCACTGTGATAATATGGTTACGCGCTATAGTTGGCTCCCCCTGTCCTTCGGATAAGATAGTATCCAGTTATTTCTTTGGTGGTGCCGAGAGAACAGTCAATTCATTATCTCAAGGTAGTGGGGAAGGCCTAGGGAACTGTTGCCAGAGGCCGAAGGCCATGTATACACATGAGTGAAAGATTCTCAATTTGGGACTTTAGACATTGCAACAGAAATACAACCAACGCAAACAACAAATTTTAAAACCAAATTAACATCAAAAGTGGAAATCGAATTAAATTCAGCTGATTTGTACTGAATTGTTTAAGCAAACACGTCTTCTGTAAAAAGTCGCTTTTGCATTGTTATCTTTGATATGAAGAACAATGTAGCAAATCGCAAACCTTTAGTTATCTTTTCCGAATGAACGCTGCCTCGCAATATATGGTATCTTCTGTATCTTGTTCTGTTATTGCACACACTAGATTCCCGCTGAATGTACAAGCATCATGAACATAAAATGTCATACTGAATTCCTATTGAGACATACCTTCTATATATTTTTTCTAAATTTTACTCGTGTCAAAAATTTCATAGCACAATTCTTTATCATTTCATATTTTTTTAGATTGGTTGGTTGGATCGTTGTTTAACGTCCCGCTCAAGATTTTTTTTCTTATATGGAGACATCACCGTGTGCCGATGGAAAGCGACAAATCTTGCCTGTGCTCTTCACTTACGACCGAAGAGCAGGGAGGGTTTTTTAACATGCCAACACAAACTGTGACATAGGACCTTTGTTACACTGTCTCATCCGATAGATAAGGACAGCTCAACGAAGCATTGCTTGGATTCGAGCACACGCCCTATCAATCATAGGGTGAACAAGCTTACCACTAGGCCACGGCGGTTCCTCTATTTTCAGATTCATGAATTCAATATTTTATCATTATATACCTAGCGCTATATCGTCCGTAGATTAATACATCAACTGAGATGATATCAATCCTTAACCTAACAAAAACAACATGACCCTTGGTAATCACATTTATGTGGCCTAATCAAAGAGGATCAAGAACAATTCAGATTACTTTACACTGACAAATTGGTTTAACATCAACCTGACAAGCATTCCGTAGGAGAAGGAAAGCCTCTAATTTACTGCTATTTGGTCTAATGCTTCTCGGAGCTGGATAAAAAATAACATGCATTTATACATATGGTTTTTGCTCTGATGTCTACTGTCTACGCTTACGAGACATTTTACACAAAGTGAAATCTTGTTATATCGGCTTTAAAATATGTGATTAATAGCATAAAATAATGAAATATAGACTTTTGATAGTATTTAGTGTAAGGTTTGTTCCTAATCAATTTGCTTCCTAAGTGAAGCTGTCGTTGCGAGATCTGATGAATAACTTGTGAGTCTCGTTTTGAAGGCGGTACACAAGGATGTTCTTTGTAAGTCCTACTATTCTGTGAGTATATAGTGTCGTGTACCCAAAGACTGGTCTCATTTGGTCAGTTTATATCGACGGGGTAGCACTCTAAAGTAAACAAGAAAAACGGAGCTTTCGAAAAATAGACAATGACAGACCTTTCAGTACTGGGGTCACCCTCACGGCTCTGTCGACCAAGCTTTAAATTCCCCACCCACCTTTTCACTGTAACATAAGAAGGAACATATATCCCTGGTATTGCCACTATGTCATTATGGATATCCTTAGGTGTTACACGTTTTTATGCAAATATTAGATTACTGCTCTTTCGCCGAATATGTTTCGTAGATTATGATTCTTTTTGTTCATATCATGATAGTATATACCTTATTGATTACGATATTTTATACCAAATTGCTTTTAAAGACTACAAGCCAACATATGTAAAGCATAAACTCGATGAAATGGCCATATGAAACTACTACTTAAGAACGAAAATGACATGTGTTTCTTGCTGGTCCCGTTTTCATTCCCTTTTTGGTGTTTACTTTTTCTACATTTTTCATTCTATTTGTTTTTCATATTTTTGTATGTACTAAATCTACCGTTCGATGATTTTTATTAAAGCGAAGTATACAGTTTTGCCCATTCAAATAGTATTGACCTATGTGTTGTATGGAGGATTTATTCTGCATCATTTGTTTACAATAAAATGACATTCTCATTTCAAGTGAAAGCCATGTAAAATGAAAATGGTTGATTTTGCAACTTCTGTAGAAAGAATGCTGTTCCTGATGCAGGTTAGATTTATTTTTGTAGATACTTTCCCGCTAAATGACCATTTACATTATTAGATTACAGCGCTTCAATTTCTGTTTCACTGAATCAATAATACAGGTACACCTGTCTCTTTTCAGGGTGTTTACAAAAACCCGATAGCAAGGAAATGATCAATAGATCAATGACATAGCCATGTAAAAAAACAAGACTAGTAAATATAGAATATATCTGGAATTATATTTCGGCATTTCAAATATTTCATGAGTAAATTAAGATAACAACTTTAGAGGTTTATCTATTATTTCTTTTGAAAAACAAATAATTATTCTTAAACAGGAAGAATAATTAGTAATTCCAAAATTCTGTCAGTGTTAAGTCGAGTTTTTGTTTTTTAGACTTCAACAAATGTGTTTTGGGGAAGCATTATACTTCTTTTACTCATGTCTAGATAGTCAATGAGAATTTCTAAGTTAACAATTATAAGAAGTGCCAATGTGTGTTTTTCTTTTTTAAGACAATGTTGTAATAAATTACATTACTGCAGACGCACGCTTATTCGTTATTTTTTGACAAGCGCTACTTAGGAGAAGTGACATTTGTTTTCTTAGATCAATATTGTGTCATTCCACTTAGTGCCAGTTATGGTTTATAATTCTGCTAATTTCAAGAAGTATCCAACATATGGTTTGTGAATCCTTTCTATTTTGTGAGAGAAATTGAAAATATCAATATCACACACATAAGTGGTTACAAAAGCAGGTTATGTACAAATGTTTTGAGCCATCGGTGATACATTTATGCCGTTGTTACATTTTCTTTGCTATGTGTACTTTGACTATTACATTTATTAGCAAATGAAGCACGTTTGAATATCCTTTTACAGATCAGGATATCATTATTTGTCAGATAAATCATTAGAGTTAGGGTTTTATTTTCTTTATTATTTTAAAAGGTTTAAAAGGTCACGCATGACTTGTCATCATTATTACTTTCTATTGAATTGTTGCCAGAATAACTACTATGTTGTCTGGAAAGACATGAGTAACATGCACACTCGGGTAGTAGCGGCATCATCGATGTCTATTGAAAGTAGTGGCATAGAATTACATAGAATAAATTATCATTTTTTGAAATATTTTTGTATTTGATACAAATGAGCCGTATAGCAAGTTCCCGGGTTTTTTGCTTACCCATGCGAAAAGAGAGAAACCGTTCATCGCTGCTTACAATCAGGCCTGAGACAGTCAATCCAGCGCGGAGCCATGTTAGGCAAAATTATTTTCAAATTTTAAGAAGTTCCGCATCGACCACATGCTTTAAGGGGATATTACCTTATGACAAAGCAGAGTATTTTATCTAAATGCAAGTATGTTTCTGTTCGTAGATCTAATTGTGATTCAAATAGCACTTTTCTGACAGTAGCATATTATGATGCATTTTAAATTTTCTTAGAGAGGGCCATTATTTAACCGATCGATTCAAAACACTGGTGACTGATATAGACAAAATGTCATTATGTGAAGGGAACGAAAATGAGAATAAAAAACACAACATTTAGACTTTAAAACACAAATTGAATCAAAGAGAAAAAACGAAAGATAGCTGTATTTACAGAGCATAACTTCGCAGATGTTGTATATTTAAGCCTGTCAAGCAAATATCAAACGAAATAAGTGTTTAATATCGCCAAGATAAAGGTAATTCAAAGGAAAGCAAGGCGTACATAAATCACAAACAAAAATAGTACTGATAATAGATGGCGCTACCACGTCATCAATCTCCCCTGACTAGGTACTACATCTGCCAAAACTGTTATTGGGATTCGATTTGTTCAAGATGTATTTTGGTTTAACAAAGGAAATAAATATCACAACGTTGTCTATTGATGAAGCTTTGTGAAGAGCAAAGGGTGAAACTTCTTATTATTTCTACAGGAACCAGACCAGCATGTATCAAAATTAACGGCTCAGAGATAGAAGCGTTTTTCTTTGAAATAGACACGATTAGAAAGGATTATAAATCATTGCATTCCGGCCTCCACGTCACTTGACCAGCATAAATCAAACGCTATCTGTCTTCGTATTACACTATAGTGTCTAAAGAAGATACACTTGCTATAGATTGTTAGGGAATTGACATCAGCGAGACTGAAAAACAAAAACACTTAGCCATTCTATCAAGAGGTTAGAGCCCATTACAACCAGCACGGTATTTACACCTTCTACAAAGATAGACGGTGTTGTCAGAATATACAGGCGAAAATGGTGTTATGTCACAATGCGAGTTAACAAAGAATTCGGTATATTTTATGCCCTTGTAGCAATAACGGCTTTGTACTCGCTAAGTGTACAAGCCTTAATATCTTTCTCCATTAGTTTACAATGTAAGAAAATCAATATATACGTAATAACTCAGAATTATACAAGTTTCCTTTAGAGATAACTTCAAGGCTAATTGTTCGACTTCGCTTTATGTGGATAGCAGTCATTAGATCTACGCTTATTTGAGCAAATCTTACAAGTATCTGGAAAATATTTCCAATATTTACAATCTCCAAGACAACGTTGAAGAATCTTTCGTTTGCTAAGATGCTTTTGTTTATATAATACTTTCACTTGAGTTTTAATGGGGTCACTACTGCCGCAGAACATACAGCAGTATGTGTGAGTGACTAGTTTTGACAAATGAATCGCAGCAGTATGTGTGATTGACTATTTTTGACAAATGAATCGCAGCAGTATGTGTGAGTGACTAGTTTTGACAAATTAATCGCAGCATTATGTGTGAGTGACTAGTTTTGACAAATGAATCGCAGCAGTATGTGTGAGTGACTAGTTTTGTCAAATGAATCGCAGCAGTATGTGTGAGTGACTAGTTTTCACAAATGAATCGCAGCAGTATGTGTGAGTGACTAGTTTTCACAAATGAATCGCAGCAGTATGTGTGAGTGATTAGTTTTGACAAATGAATCACTACAGAAATTTGTGATATTGCTTTAGCTCGATCAAAATCAAATCCGTCCCGTTAAAAAATGACGGACTGTGAACATCATGAATCCACTGGTATACGCATTTCTACATCCATGATATCAAAGTACATATACAATTTTACATATTTCCTACGTAGAGGGGTAAAGTTGTTCCTAAAGTGACAGCATAATGGTAAAATAAACTGCTGCAATATCCTACACTATAAAATGAACCATAAGAAAGGAATCACAGTACAGTCTAACCTACCTTAGTGACCCACTGAATTAAAAGAAAACCTGTCTTTTGTGACCTTAATGTATGGTTCCGAAAATATTTTTTTCCTTGTCCTTTCTCTTGTGCAAACATGAAATAGCCGGTATCCCTGACTGATACACCATGACGTGAACCCTGATGATCAGGGTTTACGGCGATCTAAAACCCTTTCTGAATTCGATAATAAGTGTAGATATGCAAATAAGTCATCGACTTCAACATATACATGTATTATCAAAATTATATATAGTATCCGGATGTACTACAAAATATACAATAGTGAGAACATTTCAGAAAATGCCAATATTACAGGGTTCAATGTTTTACAAAATAACCCTATCTTAGCTATCCTAATGGATCACATAAGTAGTTCTTAATAGATATTATACAAAAAGTATCTTACTCACTGTAACGTTGTACATATCATGCATTGAATATTACTCTTATGATACAAATCAAATTGACGAAGATTTCGGAATGGACTCATTTATTTTCATCTTTCTGTTCATTTTCAGATAATGTAATATAAACTAGCTTTTGAGTCTATTTCATTGATCATGTCGATTTATGTTCTATTATCTTAGTATCAAAGAGAACATTTTACAATCTGTTTGATGCAGATTCTACTGTCCTAACATTATTTACATCAAGATCACAACCAAATGTACGTTGCTGATGCAAAATTGTTTTAAGAATTCCAAAAGCAAAATCACCGACCCCAAAACCAAACGCTGCACTGCTAGTAATTTTGACTGATTTTCGTCTAAAACAGAAATGTAACATAAAACGATAACGGGTCTCATTCGCACATGAGACAGTATGCTAGCCCGCTGAATACAGGGCAAACATGGCATGAAAATCCCGGAGGTGGGATCAGGTGTCAGGGTTCTTTGATGGTTTGCCGTACTATTAACACTCCTTTTCAGGGATATATATATATATATATGATTGACGGCCTTATTACTGATGACGTACTACTTAAGCCATTGGTCGGTGCTCGGCATTAGGGGACCTTCAGATGTCGGTGTTTTTTGTTTTGTTTTTGTTTTTGTTTTTTTTTTTACGTACCTGACCGTTCGGGTCCTTGTTTTTTACTCTAGTATTGAAGGTATCCTGCAGTTTGGACTCGAACTTTCAGCCCTCTGGCCTAGAGTTCTACTGAGGGTCCACTACCGGAGTTATCTAAAAGTCATATTCACAGAAGACAATCTCGTAGTCTTCTGGTATTTCTTTATACTGAATGATTCAATCTAACCGCTAATGAGATTTATATTTCCATATAGTACTCGATATAAAGAAGTACAGAATCTAAGCATACAATGCTAATTCAATTTCAAATTGTATAGTTTTCTATGCATGTGCTTTGGATTGCATTACCTCTATTTCCTTATGGTGTCTTTCATTTTCAAACATTTTTTTTTTTTGTTCTTACATATTAACCAATGCTTCTCTGCTCCCTACATCACTGAATACATGAGAGTGTGTATGTCTTTATATGTATGTATATTTATTTGTTTGACTTTATGTGTATTAGTGGTTTGTGTGTAAAGGTGTGTTTTGTGTATATATACATGTTCTACGGTAATGTGTGAGAACACAACCGATCTGAAATAATGATTGTGGATAAAAAAAATTCCTAAAATAGGAATTCCCTTAAGTTATCTATGAAAATATGAATTGTTGTCAAAATCTTTAATTTGATTTACTACGGTGGTAAAAATGATATAGAGTACAAATGTAGTTCTGTGAAGATCAAACAAACATGTGTGACTAAGAGAAAATCACGCGTGTCTAGGAGAAGAAAATGAAATTTGTTTCAAGAATTATGTAGGTATTCATGAGAAATAGTTATAGAAAATATAGAAAAAGTCCTTTGAATGTGTTCAGTTGGAAATACATATGCACTATGTGAATGATGTAAGAGGCCTTTCAGATTATTATTAACAATTAGTGTTACAAAGATGTTTAGTTAAGATGTCTAATATGCTTCGTAATTTTTAGGGGGATTGAATGTAGCTTTTTGAACAATTTAAGCACTTCAATTGAAACTTTGAAAGGGATTTGTCTTTCCTGTATTTTCATCTTAACGAAGATCGGATGTATTCGGATATATTTTTCACTCTCAACATTACATACTTAAGTAATTATTACATTTTACCTTTGCTTAATTATGCGTGTTTTCTTATATTCTGGACATTGTAATCAAAGATTAAAAAAAAACTTTTCCGAATGTTCATGAATATTGATATCCATGACGAGGCTTGCCGATATGAATTTTGGTTTACTTATGATTTATTAAGAATAACGTTGGGACGAATTTGGAATGGTTCGCAAGCCCCACTTTAACATTATTTTCTTTGGGGAAAAAATTAAACAATTGCAATTTTCCCCAACAAACGCATGGAACAAAAATGTACAATGAATATCCTAGATATTTCAGTCCTACTGTTACATTACAGGATCTGAGGATGATCCTATGATATTTCCATTATGCTACATCGAACTGGATTTATATAAACATGGTCTCGGGCTATCTTATCTGTAAGTTCCGCTATCTCCAGATACGGGGAATATTACAAAGGGTTAAGGTCTACATTCATCACTGTCAGTTTATTACGACAATTCCCAATGAATTATTACACATTTTTCTTTCTTTTATTTGGAATCTCCTAATCTCTCCCCATTATAGACATATCTAAATTAGATCAGTTCTTTTTCTTTTGGAACAAGAATAAATCAATAAGTTCAGTATATGCAAGAAAAGATATTCTATATAACAAAGACTATAAAGTCAGGACGATGAGTTACTAAGGCATGAAATAAAGAATGATTCTTTATAGATAGCTCTCTTACTCGCGAAAAAGGAGGAAAGATCACGTGGGTGTGCGCGTGGGTGTATGTATGCTTTCTTGCGGGAATGTGTATGCGTACGTGTTGGTGTAGGTACCAGATGAAATAATGTTGATAGTTACAAAGATAGATAAATAGATACACAGAGAAATAAATAAAAAGAAAACCAAAACATATATAAAAGGTACATGTATGTACATTTGTTTTTTCGTGTGTCTCACTCATATTTGCATGTGTTTGATATCGATCGCATTTTTTCGTAAGCCACTTTGTATCCTAATTTCAATTAGGCAATATGCCCTATATACCAAATTTAAAGTCATTCAGACACGACACACAAAATATATTCCTATTATGGTACCTAACATAATTGGTTGGTTGCATTGTTATTTGAAGTCCCACTCAAGACTCCTTGACTTATATGGAGACGTCGCCAATGAAATTGTGCCTATGCTGGCACTTATTACCATAGAGTAGTGAGGTCTCCTCAATGTACCGACGCCTAATTTGACACGGGATCTTGGTTTTTACTTTCTGATACTAAGAATAGGGAAAGTCAACCGCAGCGCCGTCCTTATTCGAACCCAACACTTCACGCTCACAAGGCGGAGACGCTAACCACTTAGCTTACCACTGAGCTAGTGCGCGCCTATTCCATTACTAAATGCAGTAATTTTCATTGTAGCATAAACGAGAGAAGAAAGATAACTCAATTTGTTTTGTGATCAATAGAACTTCGAACAGATTTTGTTAAACCTTTGTGTCTTGTGGTACATGTTTATCTGTCAATCAAATGTATTTTTACTTCAACAATTATTAGATAAATCCTATAATAGGTAACATTTAGTAAGTATGAATTAAATTTGTTAAGCTATTCCTTTTGAACTTTTTTTCGTTTTTGATACTATAACATTTGTTTGAATATTGTCTTTACAAAAAAATGTAAATAGATTTTTTCGATATACACTCTGTCAAGCAATCGAGGAAGTCACTTGTTTGAGGGTGGTATTCATTTGTACTTCACTCCAACTGCACCATCAAAAGATGAAGTTCTTCAAAATTATGCTTCTGTTTTTCAAAACACATCAAATATTCAAGTTATTGGTCGAATGAATATGAGTTATCGCACTTATATTGGATTACTAAACTTCACAAATACAAGTTATAATACCCTTACAAATATATTTGTTGTATTCGGTAGATGGGGTTTTCAACAGACATGTTGGCATCCAAATAGGTTCTTACTGTGTTCCTCTTCTAATGGTTTAACTGTGTCATCACTTCGAAAGTTTCACGATCGCAATCATGACCTGTTTATCCTTTGATATGTTCCCTTTGTCGTACAACTCATTTACGACTATCAGCGGATTAGGCTTATTCCCTGATTTGAACAATAAGATGACACGGCGAACGCCGCGCGTGAGGCAGAATTTGACTACCTTTCCCGAAATTACCCCCCGGGTTTTACTTGGGTCCGTGCTACTCCATATTTATATACAATGTACAGTCTAACCTGTTTTAAGAGACCGTCAAAGGGAAGGAGCAAAAAGGGTCACATATGACAGGTGGTCTCTTATTTCAGGTGACTTATATAGGGAAAAATATTTTCGGAACCATATATTAATGTCACATAAGACAGGTTCAGGTTAGACTGTACTGTGATTCCTTTCTTACGGTTCATTTTATAATGTAGGGTATTGCAGCAGTTAATTTTACCATTTTGCTATCTCTTTAGGTACAACTTTACCCCTCTACGTAAGAAAATATGTAAAATCGAATCATATATGTACTTTGATATCATGGTTGTAGAAATGCGTATACCAGTAGAATCATGATGTTCACAGTCCGTCATTTTTTAACGTGACGACCCCGTCATGGGGTCGACTGCATACATATTCTTTACAGTCTAATTTTGACTCTGGAATTATTGCTTTTATCTATTCACGATAAAGGGTTCACGGGTTGATACGGAATGCTTACTCCTCCTGGGCATCTGATCCCACTTCTAATATATCCCGAGGTCAGTGTTTTCCTTATTCTTTATTTTGTATTATTTATAGTAATTACCTTTACCTTTTCATTCGCACGTGTCTTTTCATGTATATACTCACACCAGAGGAGTTGAGATCCGATGCAAAAGAAAAGATGGGCATTTTACATTTGCCTTTTTAGTCTTGGATTGTAAGTTTTATATGCGCTTTTAAAGATTTAATATTTAGATATACAATAACTTTTCACCTATAAAGAATAAAAAATAAATCACATCTATGCCATCATAAAATTAAGTTATTTAATTATCGTTTTTCAAAAATGAAAAAAAATCTTTCACCTTCTTTTCGCCGTATTCTCAAAGAACAGAACCGATTATCTATGATGTGTCACATGACAGACATTTTCCCTGACCATTTGCCTACGTGCTGTACACATACAATGCTATAACAAAAGTTCGGAAATGCGCAAGTATAAATACATTGTACGTTTAATCGACATAGCCGATGCCTTTCATGTAGAAGAAAGTACATGGACTAAAATGCTTAGTATAATATATACAAGCATATATAACCATCAACCTGCTGTTCTTTGATCTGTTAATCGCTCGGTTACGCCCATATGTGTTCGTCGTTATCTTGCATAAGACCAATTTATGCTGAATGAGTCCATGTGTATCTGTAGGATTTGTGCCAGACTTCTCTGTTTTGGTGCGAAATCATAGGCGATGTATCATTCTAATGTTTGTTTCATTAGTGGTTTAGATTAGCTGAACTTGAATTTTTTATACTCAACACTTAAACTGAATAAATGTTCCATCACATTTCACTTTCATGTAGTTTGCTCTTGCAAAGTTCTGATATTTTACATTTTCCAATTAGTGTGTTGAATTAGCTAAATTTTTATAGACTCAAAGCTTGAATAAATTTTTCATCACCTCTGACTTTGATGTTGTTTGCACTTGCATATTTCAGATATTTTACATTTCCCAATTAGATACTAGCAACTTGTTTCAATTTTTATGTTTTAATGGATTCTTCATTTATATTTAATTTAATGATATTGTCTTTGTGTTGTTTTGAAAATTAGACAAGCAGATGTCTGTATCAGGTTTGAAGTTGACAAACAGTATTTTACACCATTTAACAGATAACGAAGGTGCATTCAAAATTCTTTAACCTAAGCATTTGGTTCTTTCAAGTTAACGGTCAACTCTTGACACGCGACCCTGGTATTTATAGTCGAGCGACTGATGGAATCCGAAATCTTCAAACCCTCCTCCCCCATCCTTCTCTAAAAGCGAAGCGGCTAAATATGATTAATCTCGTAACTCCGAACGGAAAAAGTGTTGGGCAAACACGAACCCCTGTATATACCAGAGGTGGTATGAGGTGCACATGAGAGGTACTGTATACAGGGGAATTTTTGCCCCCGTTTTATTTTCGCCTCTTTCGCCCCCATTGTCAGGTGGCGAATTCAAATCTGGACGAATCAGAAATGGTCAATTTATCAAATAGAATTATGAGGAGACTGGGCAAATTTAAAACGGGACGAAACTGTTTACAAGAGCATTAGGGCGAAAATAACACGGGGCGAAAATAACACGGGGCGAAAATAACCCTGTATACAGTATACATTGCTATTGACAGGTGCCACTCTAGCTCTATATCTTGTATAGGTAAACGAAGTAATCTGCGGCGAATACAAGTGTGTGAGGAACGGCCTAACAGTTAGTATGAAACACGTCAGACAGCATATGACCTTATTAAATTCCTACCTTAATGCACAGACAACATCACAAGTCCTTGCCAGGCTCTAGCCAGGATCGCTCCAGCTAATATCAGAATCAGTAGAAATATGTCAAGTCAGAACTTGGTTATTTGTTTATAGTCATTTCTATGACATGTTTGTTAATGCTGCAATGGTGTCAAATGAGTCAAACATTTCAAAAGATCAGGAAATGGTTTTCAAAGAAAACCATACACGGTCCATTAAGGAGCCAATATTTATAGAATATTTTATCACAGAATTCCTTTCAACTGTAGGTAAAACAGTGTGCATTAGTATTTTTTCAATTAACAGTGCGTATTACGGATGGGCTAGGTTTGAACTACCCTGTTCTCGTTGTATGCAGAATACATTTCGCAAAATTCAGTTAAGATATAGTCCACCTACCAACACTTGTCGACAACGTGTTTTACGCTTGTGCGAGAAGACATAACTGATACGATCTGGCCCTGTGCCAACACATGGAGAGAAGAAATAAATAATTCACATATTCGATGACAATTTTTTAAACACTTTAATCGTTTTTAAAGAAAAATTGCTGACAGAATGGGAATAGGAAACATGGAAGGTAAGTAGAACGACGCATACCTGAAAAGAAGAACATGAAACATTCATGAAATTTTCTCTGTCAACTAATTATACTGTCAGGTTTTATGAAATTTCCAAGATATAAAAATGTTAGCATCTGAAATGTCGGAAAAACATTTTCCCTCTTATTAAATAATAATGACTTGTTGTCCGAAAAATGGAGCTTTCTACAGGTTGCTTGCGAATATTTGGTTTTCATGTAATTTTAATTTCAAAATCAAGGGTGTTTAATAATATATTCTACTAACGATAATTTTTTTCCTTTTTTCATAATTTTCCCGAAATTGCACTGTTGATATCCTGTATGAGCATGCACGTCACGATTCTGTATGTTTCAAATGACACATACCAAGTTGTCAATGAGGTAATATATAGTTCCTGTATAAACATGCACGTTACGATTTTGTATGTTTCAAATGACAGATATTCAAGTTTGCAATGAGAGAATTTATAATGCCGGTAAATAAAGTACAAAGATGGATCAGGTGCCACGGAGGAGTTACATGTTGATCGATTACATCAGACATACGTTCATTGTCACTCAAAATGGGGAGGAATGAAAATTTGTAATTGGCTGATTCAAAACCACTTTTAGCAAATAGGTCAATAGTTCATTAAGTAAAACATTTTAGATACAAACAAGGACAAAACAAAAGTTTGCAATGTGCTAAAATATGATGATGTTAATCTTACACAGATTCTGTGAATAAACACTTGCCGAAGAGTTAAGGTGTGAACTATTGACAAATTTGAAATAAACCCCAATGCAAAAGCAATTGGATATTTAATTAAAGTCTGTGAAAAGTCCAGAACCTTACAGGTGATATTTTAGTTTTACTCTAAATCGAACATCAAGAATTATTGAGCGGGACGTTAAACAACAATACTTCTACTACTCCTCGAACATCGAGATATCATTTTCTCTTTCGATACCATGATTTTTTTCTCACGTTTTAAACTTTTAATGGAATTTTAAGTACCCTTATCAGCCAACAAAACTTATTAAATGTATATATCAAAACTCAGAATGTTGACTTCGTGGGAAGACACCATCTATATCATTAAGGCGATATACCTCTCTAAAGATGGGTTTCGTAGCAGTGTACTCATTTCCAGACCGTGAAGTTGTTGGTCCCAACCTTTGACCTACCTGTCACACTTTCACTTATGCAATGCTTTACCTCAAAATTCAGAATGTTGTCTCAGTGAGGAGATGTTGACACCAAATGCATGTCCATTTTCAGGCTTATCTCTATAGGTAGATAATTAAAGTCGAAGGTACCTGCCTTTAATTAATTATTGAAACAATTTATTCTTACACGGTAGCTGGGGCCGTTGTTGCCGAGTGGTTAGAGTGTTTGACTTCTGATCGTTAGGTCCGGGGTTCAAATCCAAGCCGTGTCCCATTGCCTGTCCTTGTCTTGTATTGATGAGACCGAAATTAAAACCGATGTCCCGTGTTACAGTAGGTATTCGCACGTTGAAGAACTCCCCTGCTCTACGGCCATAAGTGCTGAGCATAGACAAACTTTATCGCCCTTCACCGGCACACAATAACGTATCAATACAAGTGAGAGGTTCTTGAGTGAGACGTTAAACAACAATTCAACAAACCAATACCTAACCTCAACGGTGTAAAATAAGAAAAGTAGAGTTGTACACGTCACTATATGTTAATTTGTATTATTCATCACCTTGATTAGCTGAATAGAAACGGATCCATACTAATGGTAATACAGCTGAACCTAGAGAATTGGAAGTCATTAAAAACTTATTAAATAGCATGTTTAAAATGCCTGCATGACACTTTGCTCTCAAGGCGAAATGTGTTCTATTAACATTCACTGGCGGCTTTTGAAGATATATAATTTTCTGCCACCACCTTGTATTTTGTTTTGAAAATAAAACATTTTATTGGTTTATTTTTGTGGTGTTATTGTTTTCTGATGGTATAAAACTTCATTAATTGCAAGGACAACGACTGTTTTTCATGTTTTCGTGTAGATAGTTATGGAATGATAAGCATGTTTGCTATTTCTATTCCCGATGCAGTTATAATGGAATAACTGATCCGTTTTTATTACTGATTGTTTTCAATTTTCACTGCTCTGGTATAATCTCATTGATGTCATATCGTTTCAGTGTCACAACACCACTTTTTACATAATCTATTCATCATGCTCCAGCAAGTTTGGCAAATTTATTTATTGTTAGAAATGATGTACATGTAAACAAATTAAGACCCTATGTAATATATCCCTTTAATAAAGAATCGTCGCCCTTGTTCAGTTGTACACCGCCAGGATTGATGTCACTTCAACGGCCTTAGTTTTTAAGGCGCTCACGAAATTTAACAGTGGAGGATTTATTTATGACGCAACAAGTAAACCACAAATGGTGCATGGTTTAGTGCCCGAAAGTGATGCCCAATTTTTACGAACGAGGGAGGCATCACTTTTGGAAAAGAAAGTAAAAAAGCGATTAAATCTTCAAAAAAATCGATAAGAGGAAAGGTTTTTGTTTTTCTTCTAATTTCATGTATTCTTTCCCCATCAAATGAACAAATTATTTATGAAGGGTACATTAACAAAGTGTTGGTGCTTTGTATATACTTTATCGGAACACATATTTTTCCCTTGTGTCTTATCGTTTTAATCTTTATGACGCATTAAAGCATGGATTTCTAGGCACGTGTAATTGATATTAATAATTCTAGGAAACAAACGAGGAAACTGTCTTTTCCATATTTATCAAAATTTTTTTGTTATTACCATTTTATTTATTTTTTCTGTAATAATTTGACTATCATTAATATTTCAAAATGATTGATGTAATTACTACTATCATTATTATTATTATTATTATTATTATTATTATTATTATTATTATTATTGTTATTAATATCATTATTATTATTACTATTATAATCATTATTATTGTCTACTATTATTTTTATTATTATTATTATTATTATTATTATTATTATTATTATCATCATCATTATTATTATTATTATTATTATTTTATCATTATTATTATTTTTATTATTATTATATATTTTATTGTTATTACAGTATTATCACATCCTGTCATTATTTCATTACCAGCTTTTTAATAATTATTTATTCTTATTTGAATTTAATTCGTCTGTTAATTCCCTCGTGGTCAATAAATATTTCATCATCGTAATCTTGTTTTACCTGTGAACGTTGACTTGACAGTAGAACAGCTTACAGTGTTGCCCAATTTTCAATCAACAGAATTATTGGCTCATAACTAGAATGTATCCACAACATTGGTTTAGTGATTATTTTGTCTGAAAGACAAAGAACTTGAAGTATGTGCAAAAATTTTAAATCTGTTTGTTTGCGTACTAACAATTTAAAAAGACAAGACCTACTATCGAAATCTTGATTTGAATAATTAAAGAAACCTTGCAGTTCTTTTTAATTTTAATCTATGAATTGATCGTTTTCGATTCACACCATATCTTGGCAGCACATATTCTTTTATCAAAAGAATATTTAAAAAAGAATTTTCGAATGAATCAATACTGGACCGGATTAATGGAATTGAATTAAGGTAACTACAACAACACACTATTGTTGCTGACATTAGCTTTTATTACTGTCTCTTTAAAAGAGTGTAGCCATTTTTTATGAAATCATTTGTACATGTTTATAGACATACTGCGTTTGCAATTATTTTCAATTCTTTAATTGTTGTCTCACGTCCCTCGTATTCATCCTTAATCAAATGGGGACATCACTAATTTCGATGGAGGAAATTAATTTGATAATCACAAATAGTTATTTATCCATCATCATAATAATCAGGAGACAAATTTGATAAATACTAGAGAAACACAGACAATTGAAACCCCAAAGATGGAACCAGGTGGCAGGGAGGAGTAAACGTGAGCTTTTAGGAACGACGAACTATGGGAAATCAATGACGGCTACTACCTACAGTGCTAGGGGCCGCATCATAAGTTCCGTCTGGACGATGCGTGGCTTCTAATGGGGAGCGCATAGTGAATGTATAAAATATCCGATTCTTAAATTACTCAGAATTTTCATTGACATACTATGTTGTTTTCAGAGTATCAGTATGTTCTTAATCTAGTCATACCAAAGAAAGATTCTTTTGAATTAGTACGAAGAATTTTAAAATACAATTCTTATGAATTAAGAATGGGGAGAGCCAGACGGACTGACTGACAAGCAGACAAACAGAAACTAACTAACTGAAAAATAACACAGTATTAAATGTCAAATGAAGGCACTTTTTCATTTTTACTTTTTATCAATGTTGTTATTGATGAATTTTATTTATTTTTCAGTGAGCTGTTTAAATTCTTACATGATCTTTTGAAGGAATATCAGACCTCTATTTCAGTATTTCAACCTGTTATTTTGTGATGTTCGAAAGAAAAACTTCTAAGATGAAAATGGTCTAGCCAATTTCGCATGTGAGAGTTATGTACAGGTGCTGGATCCGATAGCTATTGATGTGTTGCATGATAAGCATGTTGAAGTTCCTTGGTCTGGTGCATATGTTCCTACTGGGCAAGGATCACATGACGATTGTCCAGTGTTATCCTGATACATTCCGCGAGCGCAGGGAGTACATCCAGTCTGTCCTGCAAGAGGTTGATAGTACCCAGCACCACATTCCACACAAGTACTTGCTCCTGTTTAAAAAGACCGCATTTATAAAACAGATATAAAAAAACAAAAGTTGTGCTTGAAAGCCATCGAATCAGGATACCTTGATAACTGTAACAGAACTTGATAACGATAAAGTGTCCAAAGATAGGATATTAGAATTAAAAAATATATAGATATGAATATTACCTAGTCATACATAATTAAATTACATAGGAACTTTTCATTCTAACGTTTTCGTTTATGAAAATGCTAATTTGATGGACTCAACAAAACAAATCAAACAGCAAGAATATTGCATCTTGATTTACTTAGTTTTGACTTTAAGATATTTCGGAGACTCTCTGTCTCTCTCTCTCTGTCTCTCTCTCTCTCTCTCTCTCTCTCTTTACCTTTTTGATTCTGGTAGGTTCCCGAGGAACAAGGTACGCAAGATGTCGCATGACTGTTACTTTGAAAATGTCCCTCTAAACATTGTACACATTCATCCATGCCTGCATTATTCTGATAAGAACCGGCGGAACAAGGGGTACACGATTGCATCCCAGTACTACTTTGGTGATAACCAACCGGACAGGACTCGCAGTAAGTCATACCACTTTGATTCTGGTAATGACCTGATGGACAGGGGATACAGCTGCTAGCTCCTCTCTGAGTTTGGTAAAAGCCTGCGGAGCAATCTTTGCAATTACTCTGCCCATTTTGATCTTGATATTGTCCTTCCGAACACTGCATACAATGAGTTTCTCCGGTTTTATTCTGAGAATAGCCGACTGAACAAACTTCACAAACATTTGCTGCTGGCTTATTTTGATAATGTCCCACGGGGCAGAACTTACAGGTAGTCTGTCCATTTTGATCTTGATATTTTCCTTCAGGACACTGTATACAATAACTTTCTCCGGTTTTATTCTGGAAATATCCAACTGGACAAACATCACAAGAACTCGCTGCAGACTTATTTTGGAAGCGCCCTAAGATGCAGTCCTTGCAGGTAGTCTGTCCATTTTGGTCTTGATATTGTCCCTCTGGACACGGTGAACAATTATTTTCCCCAGTTCTATTCTGATAATGTCCAACTTGACAGACGTCACAAACACTCGCTGCAGTTTGCGCTTGGTAGTATCCAGCGGAACATTTATTGCAGGTAGTCTTTCCAGATTGATCTTGATATTGTCCAGTCGGACATTCTATACACTTGTCCATTCCGGTTTCATTCTGGTAATAACCGATCAAACATTCTATGCAGCTCGTTTCTCCCGTAACATTTTGGTATTGCCCTGCAGGACAATATAGACAGCTGGATTTGCCTGTTTGAGCTTGATACTGCCCCGCAGAACATTTTTCACAATAACTCATTCCACTCTGATTCTGATAAAGCCCAGGCGAACATGGTGTGCAATCAGTCGCACTTGTCTTATTTTGGTAATAACCCACTGGGCAGTACGTACAGTTACTCATTCCAATTTGATTTGCAAAATGACCAACCGGACATGGTTTGCAATAATCCATTCCTCTTTCATCCTGATAGTGACCGATTGGACATGGTGTACACTGCAGCTGTCCAGTCAAATCATTGTAGTGGCCAAGTGGACAGTCATTACACCTGTCCTTTCCCACTAGATCCTGGTATGTACCATTTGCACATAGTTTACAGTCATATTGCCCTCCCTCGTCCTGATAGTGACCAGCTGGACACTCCAGACAATTATGTGCACCTATGTGACCCTCCTCTTCATGGTACTGCCCAAGAGGACACACACAGCTGTTGTTCCAATAACGATATCCAGTAGGACAATCTGTTAAAGAAAAAAATCTTAAACCCTGATATCTATAAGTCACAAGTTAATTTGAAAATATACCGAAGGATATTTGAATATCAAAGTACTTAAATATGACAAAGCTAGGATAATGACGGTCTCAACGTGGAAAACAAATAAAAATCGCTAACGGAATGGGACCAGGTGCCCTGACATGCCATACTCGTCGCAAATGTTCCATAGAAACTCGATGAGCTCGGTAAAATGTATATTCCGATGTGTTACTACACAAAGTATTATTATACCTCATTCATGAAAGACAGTTGGTGATTGGTTGAGAGCTGTCACGTGTCAGGGTGACAAA